>JAPMOB010248894.1:0-10658 GCA_029875015.1 Lepomis gibbosus
GCCATAGGGTTGCAGCTGACATATGTGTCTAAGGCAGCTCTCTAGGTTGTATGTTGATATGAAGGCTATAAGGGCAGAGGTTGTTTGAGATTCTCAGAGGTTAGATCCTGTAACTCTTACTTGAAACTTGCAGCTCTCCTTCCTAACACCAGTGACCTCCAGTTTCCACGGGGAATCAGACAGGACTGAGGGGGAAAATTAGAAAGACAAAAGCAGGGATACAGCACTGTGTGAGACACAAGCGTATATGTGTGTGTATGTGTGTGTGTGGCTTGAATATGAATGAGTATAACACAGGGAGTAAGAAATGAGGTTGTTTCACACAATGACTGCAAATGTGCCCATTCATTATTGCTCCACGTGTTCCATTTGCTCAGTGAACGCTGTTTGTGCGTGGACTGTTTATCCCACTGATGTCTTCTCAGCCTTCACATCTCTGGACTTCTCAGCACAGTTGTGTCTGCAGTGTGATCAATGAGCTCCTCAGTCTCTACAGCTTCACCTGTCAAACATGCTGCTGTTAACATGACTTGAGTGCATGTTTGAGTGGCTAGACGATATGTACTGCCCTGCCCATTCTGGCTGTGAAAGTTGCCATTTAGTTGCAAAATCTAGTCTTTGCTCCCTGCAGGCGTTGGGTTTACATCTGACCTTTAGAAGCAAACACCTCCGAGCTGCTGAATTTACACTTTGCTTGCCTCTGTCACATGTAATTAGATTGCTGTAATAATATGATTAATGGCTTATTTCTTAACATGAGTAATGGAAAATAAAGTATGTGAGGGTTTTATGATTAATTTGAATATACACAATGATATATACTGGGCGGCCATTTCATTAAATGCCAGACTGTGTATATTCGGACTCAGGTGAAAATTCAAGTGTGTGAAATAGGCAGTGGCTGGGTCTGAATCAAGACTGTAATTAATTCTCTCAGCTACTGTAAATGAGATGTACTCTATCATAGATATGGCAGAGGAATTATGGGGAATGAATTCTGTGTCATCCTGATGATCCTCCTTTCATACAGTATAATGTGATCCAGAATGAAGAAGTTGAAACTGTGTGAAATTCGGTCCTTCTCTCTCACTTACTCTCAGTCTCGCTGTCCCTCATGTGCAGAACTATTGACCTTGGGACAGGCGGTAAAAGAGCTGACGGCAGACACGACTTTTTCCCTTTCATTCATTTCCTGTCAGCCAGTCGAGCGTTTTTTCTTGTTTCTTGAGTCCGGTGATGTCAGCCAAAAAATGAATTAAGCAAATAAATGTTAGTGGAATATGTTGGACAGAATGTTATGGACTCATTAGAATCACATTGTGACACTGTGGAGTTCTGTTGGGGAGAGCAGGTTGACCACTAACAGCATTAATGTATGTGTTTTAACTGCATCAGTTTGAATTTGCAAGGCTCGAAGTAGAGGGGATGGAGGGCATGATTTTTGAAAAGTACTTAAGTAAGAAAGTAATGACCAAAACTAAATGTTTGGGTTTCCTAGATTAATATCATTCATTTACATGAGGTAACACAAATGGTCATTTAATCAAGTTATCTGGACTAAACGATCTTCGCTTTTCATAGCAAGCCATTGTTTGTTAAAATTTTAAAGTTGTGGTTTAATATAATTCATCATTTCGAATGTAATAATTGTCTTTGCAATGTATTTTTATAGACAGTCCTCACCAAAGCAACAATAGCACCAGCTGACTTATTTACATGTCCCGTTTATATTCTCTTGACGAGCAACTTCTAGCAGCTGTGTGAATGCAGTATAGACAGTCCATCAGAAGCTCTAACTTTAACCAGCTAGTTTTAATTACCTAAACAAAGCCAGCCCTTTATCATAGAGTTGGCAGATCAGAAAATGTGCATATAAATCATTTGGTTATAATTATATGTTTTTAAAGACATTTAGGTGTGATGACTTAATATTTACCAGGTGCAACAGTGTGGCTGTTTTGTTTTCACTTTGTGAGTCTGTGTGTTGGACATTCAGTAATTCATGTTCCTGCCAAACAATTGTTCATTTATCTCTAGACAATAATGACAGAATGTAGAATGAACATTCATGACTAACCATGTTTAATGTTGTACATTCCTTGTATCAAACCAGGGAATATTTTTGGAAAACACAAATATAGGTCAAAACTGACACAGGTACAGAGTTGACCCTGCATGGACAGTTAGACATATTGAATACATCTAGCACAGTTCACCTGTTTTGTCAGACTCACTTCTCTCATGTCATGTGTTCCATTGTACCATACACAGCGATTTTGCGGCTGTGTGATTCCATCGCATTTCTCTAAGATCAACAAATAGTGGTAGCTTGCAATAGTACTTTGTATATAAATGTGATTGAAACAGGGTAGATCAGTCCTTTTGCATTTTGTAACATAATACTGGCTGTTATAAAGCAATTTGTGGGGGTGGTTGAAAACATCAGGTCCCTATTAGGTTGGTTCACAGTAATGGTGTGCTGGGTGGGCAGGTCTCTGTCTTGCTGAGTTTAGATAAAGAGGCTGTGGAGCAGAGGATGTAATTAGCTATATTTACGGCTGCCAGCACAAGGCCTGAAGCACGGAAAGATTGACTGTGTCACAACTCAGTAATTACACCTGTCTCCTCATTACTCCAAATCTAAGGGTGAACACAAAATACAGAGATGTGCTGAGGGACAGATGTTCACTTGTGTCTTTATTCACTGGAATTATTTCCCGGCTTCTTTGAACAAGCTCAAAGTACTAGAATTTGTTGCTCCCACTGTCAATACTGCATCATAGAAAATGATTAGTCAGAGTGATGCGCCACTTAAAATCTACCCTTCGAGCTTGAAAGGTGAATGTAAAAGGTTTCTAGTTTGATTTGTCACAGAGGATGTTGTTGCTGTTAATGTGGACTCCAATAAGCAATGACCTCACATAGCAAATATAAAGGTAGCAAACTCCACTTCTCTAGTGTCAAACCGACATCAGGAAGTTAGTAGTAGAGTGACGAATCCAGGAGCCAATCGGTAAACTGCAGTATGATTTCAGACTAACAAATAAGCTGGAGGTTTGAATAAATTAGGATAATATGGAAAAACAAGATCTAGGTTTGCATCCTGAATCCCACAAGTGATTAGGTTTAGGCATAGGTTAAACTGGGCCGGTGCTGTCCTCAAATTAAATGACAAATTATGTTGTTTGTCCATGTGCTCAAGATTGATATGGAAGGGTTTTATAAGCTGTGTGATCTGATGCCAATAAAGATATTTTTTTCATGCAACAGCATGAAAAAATATTTGATTTAGGTAAAATATTTGATTTAGGTACAAAAATGACTTTGAAAGTAAACATATGTAGTTTTGTGTTACATGCTGAAACAACTAATGCTGTCTTTCCTCTTGGGAGGACGGTCTCCCTGCAAAAGTACTTTTGTAAAGGTTGTTGAAAGATGGTGGTTTTGATTTGATGCTAAGTAGCAAAAATAAAATCAACACGTCTAGGATTTCGAGCCACTGTTAACATTTAAACTATGGTCATGTCAGTGAAAATTCTAATATACACATTTTGTGATATTACTATACTCTCAAAATTGATTCGATATTGCAAATTAGAAGTATATAAACTTAATTTCTTGGACACAGGGTTGGATCTGGGTATGTGACAATTGAGACAGAAGCAAGGTACTTTTTTGCAAAAATATGACAGTTTGCAACATGCTGAACACACAGATGGACAGTGAAGAAGTGGATTAAGCTGTAGGAAATGTTTGAGTTTCTTTGGACAGTTTGACAGCTTATTTCACTGTGGAATCCAATCCAACCATAACTAACCACAGCCTCTGTTTACCGTCGAAAAAGAAAACTCCAAACAATTTTTCACAGCCACCTTTCATTTCTACACTTTATGGTGAGGCTCTTGCAACTCCCTTCAGACTTTGTTTCTGGTGTGCTGCAGATTTATTCATTTGTACAAAAAAGATGGGAGAAGCTGGAAGGTGATCAGAGATGGGAGAAAGCATCCAGTGAATTTGTAAACTGCGATTTTGGTCCAATAAGTCATCACATGACATGGCAAAACCCCTATTCTGGATTTCAGTATTAATAAGATTGAAGATTATGCCAGAATCAAGAAGACCCATGTTGTGTGGTTCTGCGTTTAAGTGGTTCTATTAGCAGAGCTGGTGATGATACTGTTTCTGACATTTTAACTTGTCCGACAGCTAATGTCCATTTATCTATCTTCCTGCCTTTAAATAAGCGATTCTTTGGCCAAGTTATGCTAATTATCCAACCAAGACAAAGGAGTCTAGTGCTACAGTGATGAATGGCTTTGTTAGAGCAGGTGGGCTTGCTCTTTTAAAGATAACCCTTTCTATCTAGAGGAGAATGTGTTATCCATTCAAATAGCCTTATCTAGATATGCAGGAGGTGTTCACAGCTCTGTACTGTTGTAATGAGGAGACGGAAAAAGATGAAATAATAAATTGAGACATTCAGCACTGCATTACCATATAGATAACCAATACAGTACAAGGGAGTTTGCGATCAATACGTGGGTGTGTTTCCTCCCATTTCTGAATAAGTGAGAATATGCAGAGAGAGTTGTTTGTTTCTTTAGGGGAAAAGAGGTAAGAGAAATAAGGAATGATCAGGAAGGCAAAAGTTCCGTCAGTTTTCAAGCAGCTGATCGAAGAGTGTGTTTTACACTGCTACAGTATGACTGTGTTGCATTGGCCAGGGCATTTACTCATTTTGAAAGGCACTTTCAAAGGGGTGATTGGATAACCTTTCCAGTGCACACCTTGGGCTAAATTGTAGTGCATGTTTATAAGAGCAGATCTGCTGCTCCGACCAGGCCCCATAAAACACATAATCCTTTATACTGACACATCCGATTGCAGAGAGCTTGTCAAATGTTTCTCCAATCCATAAAATGTGCTCAGAGGGGTTTTTATGCTGTAGTCAGCATGGATGTATGACTACTATTTACAGTATCCTGACCTCCCAGAGAAATAGTCATACTGTAACATTACAAAAGCTTTTTTTTGTATTCAACAACCTGCCATATGAGTACCGATTTTGAATTTATCGTGAATTTTCCTCCTCAAAATGATCCTTCTTCGGCACATTGTGCAGTGGTGTAGAAAAATTCAACACAAATGAAGGATCTGTTTATCCCAATATGTAAGAAATACAATGACAGCATTCTACATTAATTCTATCATCCTGCCTTTATTGAAATAGCACATGTAGTAATAATTAACTGAAAAGGTTATGTGGTTCTTTTTACTTTACATCCTTTTCATATATAGTCCAATTATATGTGATGGAAGGCAAGTGCCAAGTGAAAAGGTTTTGTTGCTTTATTGGGACTAATAATGTGATTGACTTGACTTCTTTGTTTCTCACTCTAAGATGAAGTCACAATTGGCAATCACCTAGTTACTCAAAGGGAGATGGTTTTCAGGATAAAGGGTGATAACAATCTGGAGCACTTATTTTTCTTTTCTTCTTTTCTTTCTTGGGTCTAAATCATTTTGTGGTTGCTATAAGGTCCAGCATGTTGAATCATTAGATGAGGACTGTGTTTCAGCTTTATTACTGACAAAGTGTTATGATTAATCATGATAAATTAATTTCAGCATCTATCACATAAATAATTTGTTTCTAAATAGATAAGAGTGACTTAAAGTATCCCATTAAGGTTTTACCATCACTGGCAGCACAGGATGCAGATTGCATTATTATTTGTGGTGACTAACAAACTGCTCAACCCAGAGCTTAAGAAAGCAATGCTGAAACACAAGCTGCAAACTGATCCAGAGAAAACAAATAGATGTCTCTATAAATGTAAGCATTTTAAAGCACATAGACCCTCCAACTGAGGTTATTTATCCACCCAATCCCCTATGTTGATTAGTAGACAATGGGATGCAGCTCAATTTACTTCTAATTAGAGTTCTAATGTGTGTTATTAAATACATCGCCATGTCCCAATTAGAAAACACTGGGGCCATACATCATTTTAATTGATATCCACCTCGAGCCACATGGGCTCACTGTATTCCATCAGTGTTCCCAAAATGATCTTTGCTTGTAGAGAGAAGTGAGTCTTTTTATTGGAGTGCACTCATTGACTTTATGGTTGGTGGGTGGGTGTGTGTGTGTGTGTGTGTGTGTGTGTGTAGTGTGCTGGATTGTATATATCTGGATTTGTGCATTTTTTGAGCTGTGGGACATTTTAGAACAGCAGTGTGGCTCCTCATTAAAAACCACACATCTCCCAAGATACCAATGCTTTCTGTTTATTGAATGGTAATGTGTTAGGGGATGCAAATTCAGTCTGCCCCATGCATTTTGTTCAAGCAATCACACTTAATAAGCTATAGTTGAGTGCAGCCAGGCAATATGGATATTTTTGATTCAGCTTTGATCAGTGAAGCTAAAATAAAGTAAATTCCTGAAAACAGAAAATATGTTTGAGTGCATTGGCTTTCACAAGATGTTCAGGGTGTTGCAATAAAAGAACAAAGTTGGACAAGATACAAAATATTAAAGGGGCTAGAATCAATATTTTTATAATAACAGTTACACAGTATCACTTCTTTTGCTGCAGTTCATCGATATCCACTTGAGGCTGGCTCCGAAAGCGATGCATTCCCCAATGACCCCCATGTTAAAATGGCCAACTTTACAGCAGAAATAAACATGTTTACAGCCTGTTGTTTTACAGCCAAAAAATGTTTTTGGCCTCTGTAGCTAATTTCCCTGTTCATGACATTTGTATGGGGACTGAAATTTACGCATAAGGAAGGGCTTGGTTATTTGAGTGACACATGGGTGCTGTCTCAGGTGCTGGGTGGCCACATTGGCCACACTGTTCAGAAACTTATGGGTGATGTCACAGACACTATGTTCATATTTTACAGTGTATCAATGGGGTTTTTTTGTTTACTGTCACTCTTAAGGTGTAATTTTTTGCCATGGCACAAAGCTGTTTTCAGCAGGAAAACAAACAACAAAACTCTTAAAACCCACAGTACACTGTCTGGTCACCACCAAGCAGCAGCTGGACACAGTAATCAACAAGCTGGTAAACATAGTAAGCAATTACCAGCTAAAGACCCAGATTTCTCTGACAGACGTTGGTGAAGACCAAAAACTAAGCGAAAATGAGAATGAGTATTGGATTTAGATTCATCAGGATGCAAGAAACATGACTCCAAATGATTGATATTGTTGCTGTGTATCTGCTGGATGTATAAATAGGCAACTTGTAGCTAACAATTTTGCCTGAACAGCTTAAACGTTGGTAAAATATTAGTGTTGTGCAGCTTATAATATATTATAATATATAATTGTAAGGGTTTTTTAATAAGTCAGTACATTTTTAAGAAATAGTGTTTATTTTTTCTCTTACAATAATTAATTTTTAAATCTAACCACATGCAAGAACAGACATGAGGTAGAATGTCTCTGAAGCAAGATAACCAAAATGGAGATGATTTAAACTGTACAAATGAGAATGAAGTACTCTGAAAACCCATCAGCACCTTTGCACATTTCTGGACAAAGTTAGATTGCATTGTCTGGTCATCAGGGTTGAGGCAGATAAAGCGACCATCGATCAATAACCATTTCTTATCCCCACCCTTCATCTTCTCTCTATCAAAGGGCAAAAGCTCCTTTCACAAGTGATTCTGCCACAGATAACCACCTGTTCAAGCTTTGACTGGTTCAATTTTCACCTCCCTTCAGTGTCTGCCAGTATTACTGCTAACCTCCTCTGACTGTATATTATGTCTGCTGGCCTACCACTCAACCAGGAGGAGGTCCCAGGGTTTATGTTTATTATGTACACTGCTTCAGTCTTCCCTTCCTGCTTGTGTCTCTCGCCTGCATGCATCTATATGAAGTTCAAAGTCTACACAGTGTTCTTGTGCTTGTTGTGGGGTACATATTAGAGAGATGTGAGAATGCAAATGTGCTTGAGCTTAGCTGGCAACATTATTTACATGGAGGATAACAGTGAGGCAGAGCAAACATGTTGCTTTTGTTTGAAGAAGAGGGGCTGAGCAGTGAGAAATACCCAAAAAAATCACTTTGGAATAACAAGAAAAATGTTAAATTTCATCTTCTCCTTGCATGGCTGTTGACTGCTCATGATATTACCTGAAAACTTTTACCAAACAGACTAATTAGTCCGGCAAAAGTATTTAAACTCTCCAAGAGCAGAGATGGATTCTGATCAAGCCTACATTAGGCCATGTGGGAATCTCCTGTTTTATTTACTTAACAAGCTGCGCTTTGTTCATCATAATTAAAAAGCCAAAATTGACCTTTCCCCACCCCCTCAAAATACTGTTTCAACAAGAGCCTCTTTCAGCATTGATGTGGCTCTTCACACCTGGCCTTTTACTTTTTTGTGGAAAATACAGATACAGAATGAAAAAAATCCACTAACCTTCACTAGACTAACCTGGAGCTGCTGCATGACAAGGGAAGTCAAGGTTGTTATTTTCTCATGAAAAGACTCATAACTGGAGTATTTTTGGAATATTCCTCTGCAAAGAAAAGGTCAATTAGCAATATGATGCAAGACTTTAAATCTCCCGACTACATGAAGGAGAATTAATAAGATTTATTTAACCCTTGTGTTATGTTGACATTGGCTTTACTTCACTCATTTTTTACTTTGTTTTTTCCTGGCCATATTAAAATACCCAGTATATAGAAACATATTAAAATTGTAACCTAGCCATTTGCCATAAACATTTCATTAAGATGATCATGAATAAATATATATTTGCTTTGTTTACCTAAAGAAAATTTGGAGACAAACAAATTTATGTGTAGTATGTTGTCCTCCATAGTGAAGCAACGTATGTTTAGGTTCAGTTAAACTCCATATGAGCAAACAGTTGCAAAACTTCAAAACCATGTTTACTGTACATGCAAATCTCATAATATTGTTTTATGAGCTAAATGTCTTTTCCTTATTCCTAAGTATGTTTTTGAGCTGTTAAAAATAATGCAGGAAAGGCCCCCAAACAGAACATTTGAGTTAAATATCTAGGTCATTTGGCAACTCTTGCCAAAATATTGGGTACATAATCAATATAATGAGGGAGCAGTCAGCAGCCAAAGGTAGCAGTGCATGTATATTTTATTAATTGTGCAAAATGAGCAGCTTGTAAACATGTGTGATTACAACATCACATTCAAGTGACTTGGATATGAGTCCCCAGGAATCTTCTTCTGTTGACTATCAGTTAAACACTTGATTTTAGCCTGCTAGATCAATGGTTGGTGTCTGGGGAACGTGTTGTCCCAGAGGAGCAGACACGGAGACTAGTGGTTTGTCTGTCTCTCACTGAACTACGGGGTAAAGCCCTGCTATCAATCTACATTCATTCGGTAGCTTCCTCACTTCAAGCTTTAACTCAATACTGTGAGATTGGAAAAAGAGCGCAGTGAACATTTTTACTCATATCAGGATTATTTGCTTAGCAATATCAAACTGGATATCAGGCTCAATTTATCTCTATATCCCATGGCAATATCATACATGGTAATTTTTCTTCTTGCAGTGATGAGAAGCCAAATTGTAATTGAAAGCGAGAATAAATGTTTTAACAGGTAAATCCCCCAGTGAGATGTTTTTGATAATATTTTCTGCTTTGACTTTTGGGACAGGGATGAAACCTGCTCTCTATAGATCCACATTCAGAAGGCACATTAATCTATCCTCTGCAGTACGCCTCTACCCAGTGTGCCTCCACACCGATGGCTTCTGAAATGGGAATTGGAGGGGCAAGGGCAGCGGGTGTATTACTTCGAAGCTGGGGCCCCGAGCTAAGAGGAGAGAGGGCTCATGCGTTAGATTACTAATGCCCTCAGCCTGTCAAAAAAAGAAAATGCACCTGCTTGCAGCTTGACATTAATTTGTTTGGACATGGTTTATAATTTAATTCCATCGGAGAATTAACTTCCAATACAAGAAGCTATTTGCTGGGGAGATGGCGATTGGTAGGGTATTCCTGCGTGCTGCTGTGGCCATCCCAAGTGAATGGTAAAACTTTGATGCTCGCCTATAAAATACCCGATGCCTATGGATTTTGTACACTGCAGAAGCCGTAATAAAAGTCCAATCTAGACTTTTGAGGAAAATCTATCACAATAGAATTGAGTACAATTCCTTCTCGCATCATGCGTCATGCTTGACTACATTTTCTGCATTTGTTGGTAATGGTGTGACAACTGCAGACTGCTTCATGGTGACACTTGGCTGTAACTTCTTCTAGATAAAAATACTGTTTATAAACTAAATATATATATATTTCCCTTGTTTGACTTGCCATAGCAGGAAAAGCACAGGTGTAACATTAATGATGGCTCACTTCCAGTTTGATGGCCCAGTATGCCATGTCAGTGAGCCAGCATGGACAATGGACCCTGACACTGGCACAACTAAATGGAATGCACCCATTATTAATGTTATTTGCTACACCTGTGTTTGCTGAGACAAAATATCTGCTGCATGCTACAAATATTATTTTACCGTATTTTCTCAGCACGTTAATCAAAGAGTTTCTGTATATGTGTATATTTGTACCTGTATTGTCAGTTGTTCCCTTCTCCATCTACCTTAGAAATAGGTGAAGATCAGTGT
>JAPMOB010248896.1:0-34433 GCA_029875015.1 Lepomis gibbosus
ACACACACACACACACACACACACACACACACACACACACACACACACACACACACACACACACACACACACACAGCTGATGACCAGCTAATAATAACAACTCAGGAATAATATGTACAATATAAAGAATATAGGAGAAGAAGAGAGAAATCCCACATTCAAAATACACAGTAGTGTAGTCATAATCAACAATACAGTGAATTACAGTGAGGTCCATTTATTAGAAAACTAAACTCACAATGCAATGCATTGATTTAACGATGGCTGTGTAATCAGCCATGAAGGCTGAGATAAAAACATACAATAGCCTGTTCAATACTTGTTTGAGGCATATGACGCAGACATGTACACCAAAACAAGGAGAGCAGAAAAATAGCCTGCAGGGGAAGAGATGGAAGGAGCATTTAAAAAAGTGTCTGAACAGGCGAAACACTGCACGGGGATGAGACAAGGACCACATTCATGTAAAGAAACCAGCGCTAGTCAAAAGAACCATTAACAAGCCAATGAGACCAATCACATTTGTAAAAGTGCTTGGTCAAAGGATAAATCTAACATCCTTTTCATAGCAAAGTATTTCCACCAACATAAGCTAGTTGTGGAACAGATTTTCCCCAGATCCAGTAGTTATTTACTCAAGTTAATCTGCAAAGTTAAACTAAATTTACTGCAGCAATCACAAAACTAACAATACAATTCTTCTAGGATTTAAGTCATCTGACAGATGGGTAAGCCCCAGGCTGTGATGAATCTGCCTTGTCGGTCACATATTCACCTTAATCCCAGCCTTGAGACTGAGATGTGCTCTATTATTGACAAACTGTACTAATCACTTATGAATGTTTTCACCTTCTCAGTACTGCTCCTGGGCAGTAAAGCTGAATACAGCAGGCTCCTGCTCACCACCTTGGCCAGTCTGTGATACTTGAAATCAAAAGGCACAAGAGAATCAATATAATGTTGATGAGACTGGCTCTCTGGACAGAGCCCACACTCACTGCTGCTTCATGGCAAGAGTCTGGATTTTGAATTTTATCTCATTCTTGCAACAAAAAGTTAGACTTGATGACATGTACTAATCATAGCAATTTACTGCATCACTTCAGAGTTCAGATGAAATCAAATCAATCCTCTTCTTAGGAAGCTGTTACTACCAAGCTGTGTATCAACCTTGGCAGTAACAGCTCAGATTTGTCTGCTACTTGATGGTACCATCAAGTACCAGACAAATCTGAGCAAACCATTTACACCCTAAATCTTAACTTTATTTATGGAGCGTGTTGAAGGTGATACTACTGGCTGGGAGAAACAAAAAAAAAACATAAACAAAAGAAATAATAAGCATGTCCACATCCAGGCCAACTACCTGCACAGACCACTGACTATTACAGGATTTCACACCAAGAGCTTGCATCCACATCGCATGGTTAACTGCAAAAAAGACACTTGCTTCCCATAGCCTTGTAGGTTTCGACACATGCCACAATTTACTGAAAAATACCAGATTGTATTTAAAATTTATTAAAAGCAACTGAGATTCTGGTTGGCCAGGAATATGGACTTGTTAATAATGAAGTTACAACTGATTGATGAACCGCATTAAAACACACACACACACACAAGTCTGGTAGTGACAACAGTACAAAAGAAAAGATGCTTCAGAGTGCTTTCAGCACTACAGAGAGCTATTTAGCTGTGTCACTGCGGTCAGACCTCACTGTAAGAGGTGTGATTCATGCAGGACTACAGCAGAGTGGTACTGAAGTGGGAGTTTTTTCTCACTCACACACACACACACACTGGTTAAAGGAAGGACATTGTGAAGGTCTCTGACAAAGCAAAACAAGCCAGATTTTTTTCTGAGCATGGCTGTTGCTCTGTATATGACAGCAGGCTCGCTCTAATGTCATTGTGTACTTGGGAAAAAATTGCAGAGGACTGAGAGATAAAGGCCAGCTTGGGGGGGGGCTTTCATTGTAATCCATAAGAATTTGCGTTTACAATCATGTTTAGTGTGTGTGCTGCATGCAAGGTTAATATTTAACATGTGCATGTCTCCATGTTTGGTGTGTTGTGGTATGTTCCAGCTCAATATGTGTGAGTATATGGGCACAGTTAGCATGTGGCCTGTGGCTGTGTAAGCATCCTGCTGTGTGAGAGATGTAAGCACAGTTTTGTGTTTATGTTTTAGTCTCTTCTTGACTATTATCGCCGTGCACAACTATGGTACTGTGTAAAGTCTACGCCTGAATGCATCCTCTCCGAGCTCTCACTGTCTACAGAAACAGACAGTGCAATAGTTTCCTCCCTTTCTCTCTTTCTCACACACACACGCGTGCAAACACAACCTCTAGTTATCCAACATGAACCCATGTCCCCTTCGCCCCTCCATGTTTTTAATGTTGTATCCGTGGTTTGCATGCAAACATCAGTGCCGGATGTGTCTGATTTACAAAATACTCTTGCACTTGGTGCAAAGAAGCTTTTCACGGTCTCCATCTGGGCTTGGTGACATTGACTAGCCTGGAGCAATTAAAAAAAGGAGGGTAAAAAAAACCTTTGATCTCTTCACAATACCCACCAACAACAGATGCTTCTATATTTTCCAGTCTGCAAAATGAGCAAAGACATATTATCACAGACATTCTGAGGTGTATATTTCTTTCCCCAGAGGCCCAGAAAACATAGAAACCTGACCAGCATTTTATGAAAGAAAAACAGAAAAATCAGCAAGTTTTCAAAATAATCCTGACATCATGTGTCACCCCCTCCCTCCTCTCCTCCCCCTCCGTCTATGTGTGTGTGTTCGCCTTGGGCCCTCTGGAGCTTCCAGTCCTTCATTAATCCATACCGGCTAACCTCGCTGTTGTTCCAACTCATGATCTCATGTTTGGTTACTGGCATGTTGACTGTTCATTTCCACGCTATTCATCCACTGGACCCACTGTCCTTGTGACTGCTGTTGGGCTCTACATTGCTCAAAGCGTCCCATTGTAAAGCAGGGATGTTCTCTCCCTCAATGCTTGTGAAAGCCATGACTAGAATCAGAATGACTCAATTAGCTAAAACCAATGCATGGAATTAGTCCTCACTGCACATATTGACACGTTAAACACACTCCACATTTAGTGAACAAGGGCAATGGTGTGTTAAGCAGATACTGATCAATTTATGTATGATGAAAGCAGGCTTTTAAATGACCTAACAACATCTGTCTGACAGTGGTACATACTGCAATTACAATGAATTTTGAGATTTCCATTTTATACCTCTACTTAACTGCCTTCCACACATTCTTCTTCTTTGTTAGACACTGGCACCTACATTACTGACAATGCAACTCAACCACTGACACATCACCGGGAGATTCAGGTGTGTTATGTTAGAAGCAGCCAATGTAGCCTCGAGCAGAGATGAGGAGCGGGCTAGCGAAGTCTGGTAAGCACACTTCTTTCTGTCACCACAACCCGATACCCCCCCCCAATTTTCAAACCTGTAGTCTTTACAACCAAGTAACACTGACTCAAGTGATGTCACTTGAGGCAATTTTTTCAGACTTGGATGTGTAGGATTGGTGGAGTTCCTCTTTCAGTAAAATTCTGCATACAGAATTTTTACATTGTAGTATTTGTACTTGGCAAATGATCTGAGAACTTGGTCCGCCACTGCTGCCTGAGTTATTCTATAGGGAATCTGATGGCACAGTGGTTTATGTTCATGTCTCTGTGTACTGGAATTGGCGACCCAATAACCCTGACAACAGCAGCTCTCCAGCATCATCATTATAGTAACGAGCATTACTGTTCTGCAAACAGCCCTCACGTACCAACTGCGCTGTATAGATTATGGAGATGTAGCCTAATTGGTAACTCTCTTACTTTCGTGCCGTGCAGCAAATGTTTTCTGGGACTTGGAACTTTGTGTGACATTAAGCCTGAATGAAGAGGAGACACATTTAGAGCAATCGAAGCGACACTGACGACAAATGTTTTCCAGACTTGGTTCCCCAAATCTACGGACCACATTCACTTTATATGACTAATGCTTTCCTGCTCTAAATTTAGTTAGTATCCCTCTCCAGATGATAGGGTTCCCATGAGTGCTACTGTGAGAGGAAATTGTCCAGAAATAGCCATCCCCACAACCCATCAATTACTTGACTATTTTTCTCTTTTCTACCACAGAACAGTCAGTGCATTAGTACTAATACTGCTCAGATTATTTATCTTATAGCTAAATAATGCATGATAAAACAGACTGCAACATCCACTAATCACTCACTAATCTCAAAACTGGATTACATGAGCATGCCTCGGATGGTAACTGCTACAAACTGGGTGCTACCACAGGCACATAGCCACGGCTTAATATGATGCTAAAATAATGACTGACATTCGTTTTCTTGCTGCATTCATTATATTCTCTTTTCACTTCATACTTTTCCAGTGACACGGACACTGATCAGTATCCAACCTACTGTTTAAACACAAATTCTGATCATAAACATCTGTTGTTTGGCTTAGTTTTTCTTCTTTTCCTGTGTTTCATAACTACCTAAAGCCTCCTGAGGAAATGAGAAAACTAATCAAACTGCCCTGTTAGTTAGGTGATCTGGGCAGGTGTTCACAGAGCCTACAGAAGCTTGGATCAGTTTTAATTTGAAACTAGAAAAAAAAAAATCAAAAGATGTAAAACACGATTTATTGCCCTTGTTTATTCTGGCATTTATGAGTACAAAAGCAAACCTCCTTTGTAAATAAACCAATCTAAAGACATTTTGGTGCCACCTAATTTGAGCTGCAAAAACCTTTTAACTTCCATGTTGTTTGTACCAAAAACACCGGCACATCGATGACCAATTAGCTGACAGGATACATCATGTTACAGGTCGATTGTGCAAAAGAGGCATCATCAAGAGCCTGCTGTTACAACACAGGTTTCAAAATGCCTGAGTGTCTCACTCAGTAACACGTCTGTGTTGTAAATCATACTCCCACAGATTCACCCTGCGGTAAATCATTCCCTCATGTTTTTAAACAATAACACTACCTTGATTTAGCTGATGAAATGCTCAGTACGGAGCGGCAACGTGTTTGTCTCTGATTGAAATCCTGGTTAATTAAAGCCATAAGAACCAATGCATAGTATTAACGTTTTAACATATATCCGACACAGGGGTCATTTTTCATTGTGTTACTTTAAAAGGAAAGGTAAGCGATTCTAATCCAATACAAGTCTTTTTGTCAAATTTAGCGAATATCTCCTCAGGGTCGTCTGATCTGTGTGTCCGTTGAAAAATAATCTGGTGTTTGTCCACAGCCCCTGGATCTGTAAACGGGCGAAAAAACAAAGTGGCCCGCACCCCGCCACACAAAACGGTTGAGCCGTTCCAGCCATGATGTGTGTGTCAGGTAACGTTAATTGACTTGCCCACTGACATTGTGCTTTCTTTCTAGTTTGCCAAGACATGCTGTTGTTGTGATGTTAGCCATAGTAGCAGGAGAGCTGTGAGTGTTGCTGTCTGGAGCTGGTGTCCTGGCTCTGGGACTGTTTCATCCTCTGCATGTTAGCAGCATGTTAGCTTTGTACTAGAGGACTTCTTCCACCACTGCCTAGGAAAATAATGTTAGGCAAAAAGACCAATCAAATTACTATTTAAACCGGTGAATGAATAGAAAGGAGGGCAACAGAACGGAGTTCCTCTACAGCATTATAATAATGGTCCTATGCATATTTCTGCCTCATTATAGGAACATAATTTGCATGCTGGTATAAATCCAATGTGCAGCAGTCTGAAAATTAGATCACAATTCAGTCAGTGTTAAATCTGCAGGGCGACACAGATCCAGTTACAAATCTGCAGCCTACAAGAACAATAGAGTAAAGAGAGGAGAGCTGTGGAGGTGCCGCAGTTGTAGTGAGCTTGACCCACGGCAGCCAGGTCATCAAGCTGCTCTCTGTTTCCATGTGTCAGCACACGAGATGTAGTGCAGTGCTGTGCACACAGGCCAGGCCAGCTCCATAGCCAACCAGAGAGCCAGCAAGCAAGATCGACATGAGCCAGGAGAGATGATACTGAAGCTCCAGACTTCAAATGACTGCTTCATAATGAGCAGATTAATCAATATTGAAAATAATTGTTAGTTATAGCACTATATTTTTTCCCAAGGGGCCTAAATCATTCATAAACTCTACCCAAGTCAAACAGCCAGTCATTACTAAAATCATCTACATTTACTCACATGTACTCATCAATTAATTACGATAACATTTATACAAGGTACAAGGTTACACTTCTGTTAGCCACTGGAAAGGAGGGTGCCTCTGAGGGCTTTTCAGAGGCTCAGTTAAACCTGCAGGGTAACAATATGAGACTGAAAAGTCATTTTGCTCCTCTGATTATTCATCTCAGGTTTTCTTGCTAGATTACGCCACTACTGGAGTGGATGTTAGATTGCAGGAAAAAGACACTTAAAGACACAACTTATCAAAGGCTAATCTTGTTTTAGGTGTGAGGGAAATTAATCAGCCCGTCCTTGATATGGAGCTGGACATGTGGGCCTGTTTGTCCGGTTCTACAACCAGAAGTAGCAGACAATAATAAACCTGGACAGCAGCAGCCAGACAACCTGTACAGTGCAGTAAAAAAGTAAGGTGATATCCCTCCTCCAGTTCTTGCTGGCGGCAAGAAGTGTAAGCACAACTCACAGACTGTTTATCCTGACAACACTGTCCAGAGCCTATTAGCTTACCACTCTCTCACTCATTATTTTGTCAGCAGCAGCGAGTGCAACGGAAAAGGTTAGCTGGGATAAGCTGAGGTGTGCTTGCGTGTCACAAATGCAGAATGCATGTGATCGTGGGATCAGATAAAGGAGAAGTTCAGATGTTGAGGCACTTAAAAACAAGGTCACCAGGATGTGAGACTCAGATACCTGTTTCCTTGTCTGTGTGAGGTGCCTTTTGCATGGTGAGTGGATTTCACAGATAAGCCTGAACATAATCTCACTGTGCCTCAGTGGTAGGCTACACGTCCTTAGTCACTAAGAACTAAATCAACAGAGTCAAGTAATTTATTCCTTGAATAGATCCCCTTTCTTTAAAAAAAAAAGATAAGCGTCTGAGGGAGCTCTTCCATTTTGTGACTAGTCAGCGGTATCTTTAATTCTTCAACATCATACCCCAAAAAACTATGTCAATTCTCTACTTTTTATTCCACTTGGAAGGTAAAAATGATGTGTGCCTGGTCCAGATTTAAAACATAGTGCCATTTATCTTAGTGGCTTTCAGTCCTGTTCCTCATGGTTTACAGCAGTGCTGGTTTTCTGTCTCTTACTTATTAAATTTACCTGTAAATCACTCTCTGATTAGATGGATACAGTAAAAACAGCTAGATTAACACTGAAAACTGCTGCTTTAAATGACATTTTAGCTTAGGAGACTAGTGAAGGGGCAGATAGGGGGCTGGTGTCTGAGGTGTTTATCAAGGACAGTTCAACAGACAAACATGTGGACACAACATAGTAGCCACTCTAGCAACCATCCACTGTTGTTCCACAAGAAAACAGCTCTTCATTAAAAATGACTACTTCAGTTCCATAGGCTACTTGAAGACCCTGTAATCCTATTGACTGAGTTGTTTGGACTTGACAGCTCATTATTCCGGCCTGCTGCTGCTTGAGGATGCCTGAACAAACAGGCCTACATGCTCTGTAGTCGACTCGTGGATCAACATCTGTGGCCAAAATGACACATCATCCCGTCTTTGCGGCACCATAAATGTTCCGGCTTCCCACAACAACACGGTTGTGTAACGACAACGACGGGACGTGGAGGAGAGACAATATGGACATGGCACAGAGCAACATGCTATCATTTAGCAATAAAAAATGGTTTATAGGCTAATGAATGGGCCGTGTCTCCGTTGGCATGCTGTACAACGGAATTTTACACTGAAATAAATGGAGCCGACAGATGAAGCCGCGGTTGACGGGGCTTCATTACCCAGGACCAACAGTGTTTTGCTATGTGGGCCTATGGTGCTATGTTAGTTGAATTGATACAAACTAATAAGCTCGTGGGCCCGTCAATGGGCTCCACTCGATGACATGTATATTCCATTTAAAAATAAACACCTCAAATAAACAAATGAAAGCTTAAACGCTTACCTGGACTCCTTTTCCATACTCAGAGCGGTGCGTTTAATGTCCCACACCAGTCCGTCGTAAATATCAAACGTAGCCTATGTTATCAGCTAATTAAAATCTTTATAGACCACCGAGGACAAATACAGAGAGACCGTCCAACGCAGTGCCATCCTCCTGCAGCCGTTCAACCGGGAGGCAGCGCCGCGTCGCACAGCTGGATCGCGAGCCTCTGCGCGCGGAGGGGCTCGTGTGTGCAAACTGATTTAGAGGAAAAATATCTTTCCTTAGAGATCCGCTAAAAACAGCCAAACCATGACAGCCGCGCGATGTACAACAGGGATGTGGTATAAACTGCGGCATCAATCATTACGAGTAAGTCACACAGAATGGCTGTCACACTGCGCCTTCCGTTGAGCACGAGGACAGGCGCGCCAATCAGGTTGCAGATTGATACATGATTGGCACGCCATGAACAAATAGTCTGTTGAGACTAGGGGAAGGACAACAAAGGCAGCCAATCACTGTAGAGATTTATTCTGCGGGAAGGCGGGGCCCGCAGGTGTCACACAGCGGTGTGGGCTTTAACAGCAACTAAATGATCAATTACGGGACAAAAATGTTATATGTAGCCTAACAGTTTCAGTCAATCTCTGTGATTGATTGTACCATGCCAACCAACTGTAATATTGTCAACTAAAAGCGTCTGCATTCAATAGGCTATTGCTATGTTCAGCGTTATTTACTATTTTCAAATAAAACAAAGCTGCTCTATTATAACTTCATTGTATTTTTTGCTAGAGTCGTGGGTTAGAAGAAGTAGCTTATCTGTTCTGATAGGTATCTTATCACTGCACAGTGGTGAAGGAAGACAAGGTAGTACTTCATTAGCTTACTTAATGAAATGCATACCACAGTGTAAAAACATCTGCATTGAAAATAGTACTGGGGAAAACTATATATAATCAACAAAAAGTGTATTATATAATGTTTGTAGTAGCATTTTAATCCTACTGTAGCCACTTGGGAATTTAAATCGATAAAAATTAATCAGATTTTACAAGCTGATGTTTGTATGAAGGCTAAATCTTAATAGGTAACTAGGTACTCTGTCAAATAGGCCTAAATGTGATGGAGTAAAAATAACAATGTTTCCCTCTAACATGTAGGGAAGTAGAGCTTATAAAGTGTCACGACATAAAGTAAAAGTATCTCTACAAGTATGTAGAGTAGGCCTACTTGGATAAATGTACATAGTTACATGAACAAGGTTCTCACACATGTGCTGTAATTTTCAAGAAGAGGTTGTCAAAGCAAAATTTTAAGAAGGAAAACACTGCAGCCACTGTCACCACTTCTAGTCCTTGGATCTCTGGCCAAGACAGACTGCTTTCTACATTAAATTGGATTACATTGTTTTATTAACCACAAATAAATAAATGAAAAGGCCATCATAGAAAAACCTGCTTTGTCGAATTTGAAGCCAGTGCTCTGTATGCCAGAATGCATCAAGTACCATTGCAATAGTGTATGTGAGGTGCAGGATGGTGCTGCACACAGCATGTGGAAAAGGCTACTTAAGCAACAACCAACAGTAGAAAATATCTATCTGGTAGTGCAAACAGTGATTTTTCAACACTACAGCCCAATGTAGAACTCTTGTAGGTCTATCTGTGTGGCCTTTTACTGTAGATAATTTAAAGTGATAAGTGAAACCCTCTCTGAGCTATATGGGGTTTGGGTTGGATGTAAACACATGGTAACTCAAAAACTCTGTGAAAGAATATGTCCATCCATCCATCGTCAACCGCTTATCCTGCTTACAGGCTTGCGGGGGGGCTGGAGCCTATCCCAGCTGACAGTGGGCAAAAGGCGGGGTACACCTTGGACAGGTCGCCAGTCCATCGCAGGGCCACACATAGACATAGACGCACAACCACTCACACTCATATCCACACTTAAGGACAATTTAGAGACATGTCTTTGGATGGTGGGTGGAAGCCGGAGCACCCGGAGAGAACCCACGCGGACACTGGGAGAACATGCAAACTCCACACAGAAAGGCCTCCAACACAGAATATGTGTTGGACAAAATGATGAATTCTTGTCAAACTCTATAAGCCTTGATACTGTTTTACTTTGTGGGAAAGTAGTGTTCCCAGAGTTAAAACTTAGACTGGACATGGGTTTCAGATTTCCCTTTTCATTAGTGTCTTTTTCTCCAAACACAGGTTCGACCTGTTATATCGCGTAGAATCTGTGTAAGTACCCATGTTACCACACAAGCAGTATTGTCAAGGAAAGAAAGTCATTCTCATCTCTACTGTTTTTTAATTAGCCTGAATTTGAATTGTATACGGAGGTTTAATCATTTGTCATTTGGTAAGAGAGCATCTTTTAATCCAGGTCTGATTAGATCCCATAGCTTTTACCCCATGAGGCCTTGAGGGATACTCTCAGCCTTTGTACTGAGTGCCCCCATTTAACAAAACATGAGCACACTTTGAATTAACACATTTAATGCCATCTGTCCAAATGTCTTTTCTTTATTGCCATCAAGTGGACAAATTGGACGCTGCAGCTCTCCAAGTTCTTGGTTATTCTTGTGACAAGCACATGCTGCTACAGCTCAGTGCTGTATGGGGAATTTCATGCTGATGAGATTGACAGTGTAATATCTTACACGATCTTGGCACAATAATTTATGATTCTTCCTTGTAATACAGCCTATTATTAGACCAAAGGATCAAACACAGATCAAATGCAGAATGTTGTCCATACTATATTACAAAAGCAGCAGGAACAATTTGGTCAGTAAAAACGAATTACCTCATACAAATTCTACAGAAATGATTAGGAATAATAATATTTCATTAAATATTACAGCTCTGACCCTTTTCCCTGACCGCTATGATTTTGACCAATCACAGCCCTGGAATAGGGGACGCGTTGCTTCTGCAGCCGGGCGACTGATGCCTTCAGGTTTTATCGCTCAGTCAAACACTCACTGTCAACCACTTTTATACAGTGTAAAGCTGATGATACACGGGGCAACTTTTTGAGCAATGTTGCTGGGCAATCTTGCTAGAGGCAAGTCCGACTATGTTTTAAATGGATAGCGGCGGTGCGGGGCGGGTGGCGGAGTGGTGGGGGAAGGGGCTTACGGTAGTGATCTTTACTCATTATTATTGATGACAGCGTTGCCCTGCACGATTGCTCTAAAAGTTGCTCTGTGTATCATCAGCCTATGGTTCAGGGTAGGTGTTGTCGCCAGTAAAGTTATTAGTTATTGGCGAATTTGGACTCTGCTCCGCATTCCATGTTGTATAAAATAAAACAACAGCGTATTAATAATTTGATTAATTTTGTTGTTATCGAGCAAAACCAGGCTGTAATTAGCGTTACAGCCACTGGTTCCAACCAACACGGCATCGAAAGTGAAGCTTTTCCGAGGTGTACCTGAACACACCGTATGTGTCTGCTGTGAATGTTTGCTAGCTGGTTTGTATGACGCACATTGACATCGGCGGGACATAAAATATCACAGAAAGGTAATGTTGCAGTGCTTTAGTACTTTTCATGCCAAATCTGCCAGCAAGTAGATATATTTAATTGTTATTACTTAATAAGTGCTTTAACTACTATAGTTTGCTATAGCTATAGTTGTGGCTGTAAGATTAGCTCCTGAGGCTAGCATGCTAGACGCATTGACGTTAACGTTAGCTTCGTTTTGACTTTGCCAATTACCTGTAGCTATCAAGTTATAGTGAGTAACTTTTTCTGACCGTTTGCTCGCTATACAATACCATGACGTTATATTTTACGCTTTAAGATGAGAAGTTAGTAACGTATTTAGAATGTTTCTTAAAGTGAGTCCCGTTGAACTGTTAGTTGCTAGCTTGGTAAATGCCGGTTTGAATGAACAAGAAGGAAGACTCCATTGTTGATGTGTGTAACGTTACTGCCTCTGCCGGGTCACGCTGGATCATTTTGACTCAGCTGAATTTTACTAGCTAAACGGATCTCATTTATCATGTTGGTCGTTCAAGACCGTAAATAAATAGGCTAATGTTAGCATCCGCTAAGTTACAAAATAACCAATTGTTTTTTATATGGGCTGCGACCGCGGCCTGCTAACCTTGTTGCTAATTTAGCTAATATACGAGACAGCTGATTCGGATAGGTTTCGGATCATTGTAGCGATAGCACCATTTTCCTCTGTTAAATACACTTTGTAAACTGTGAATACACAACACAGCTAATTCTGATTCACGTATAGTATTATACAACTACGGATACATGTAATAACGTTAACTAGATATTAGAGGCTTTCTCTAACAATCTTTACTTGAATTTTAAGAACACCTGGCCTTCATCTCAAATTAGAGCATGCCTATTAAAGGAGGCACAGCCTATTTTTTGAGAAATTTGTTATATATATATATATATTCCCTTATTTATATGCTGTCCGTGCAGATGGCTGAGACCGACGTTGATAATGAACTTCTGGACTATGAGGAAGATGAGGAGCCCCAGGGAGCCCCTGAGAGTGGGACCCCAGCAAACAAGAAGGAGGTGAAGGGGTCCTATGTATCCATTCACAGCTCGGGCTTCAGAGACTTTCTCCTCAAACCAGAGCTGCTCCGTGCCATTGTAGACTGTGGTTTTGAGCATCCCTCAGAAGGTAAATAGCAGTTATGGGTTTCTTGTGTTGGTATCATATCCTGATTTTATGAGTGAATCAACAGGCATTTTTGAAGAATTTCACTCACTTATAATTGCTGTTTGTTTTATTTTCAGTCCAACATGAGTGTATTCCCCAAGCTATACTTGGCATGGACATCCTGTGTCAGGCCAAGTCAGGTATGGGAAAGACAGCAGTGTTTGTACTGGCCACCTTGCAGCAGATCGAACCAGTAGATGGTCAGGTCAGTTGGTCATTATTTGTTTTTGCTTGTCTTTTATGCTAACAGTCATTAAACCTCTTTTTTTTCCAAATAGTTTTGTACATAGATTATGTCATGTTTACACTAATATGAATTTGTCATGTATCTTATGCATCTAATGACCTCGGGATTATTATCTGGTTGATGTCTGTTCTGTGCTTACTTTTAAGACCTGAGGCCTCATGCAGATGCACTCAAAACTGTATATAACCAATGTACATGCATTTAATGTAAGATAACTATTAGTAAAGCCATTTACGTCAATACAGTTGATTAACTTATCAAATGTCATGTCAAAGAAAATATAATCTTAAAAGCACTTTTATTCTGAATTTGACATGTAGCCTCTGAGTGTGCTGGAAATCAGCGGCCTGTTTACCTGGTTCAACAGCTGCAGCTTTATTCATTCTGTGTCTGCTTCATTGTGTGGCAATCACGTCTGACAGGTCTGTCAATAAAAGAAGCCAAGTGCCTATAAATAGGCTGGGATAGAAGTTGATATATGACCATTTAGTACGATTTTCAGGCGTAATGCCACTCAATTTGTTTTAGTAGTGGGCCACTGTGATCACAAACATAGCTTTCAGCTTCAGCATCATCCTTTGAAATATAAAATTTTCAAACAACAATGATATATTTGAGTTACGTTAGTTAAAAGTCACCAAGGTCCTTTCGAAAATCAATTAAATCAAGGAACAGTACAACAGGTTAGCTGGCATTACAAAACCACAAGATGCACTACATAAGGACTAAGCAGTTAATAAGACTAAGGTCCTCATTCCCTGTATCCCAGGTTTCTGTCCTTGTAATGTGCCACACGCGAGAGTTGGCCTTCCAGATCAGCAAAGAGTACGAGCGATTCTCCAAGTACATGCCCACTGTCAAGGTGTCTGTGTTCTTTGGTGGCCTGGCCATCAAAAAAGACGAAGAAGTCCTGAAGAAGAACTGCCCTCACATTGTCGTAGGAACTCCAGGACGTACCCTGGCCCTCATCCACAACAAGTCCCTCAACTTGAAGAACATTAAACACTTTGTGCTTGACGAGTGCGATAAGATGCTGGAGCAGCTGGGTGAGTAAGAGGAACAGTGTGAAACAGTGAAAGTGTTTTTATAGTGGACTTTTAAAGGAGTAGCTTTGGTGGAGGACTGGGGTCAGTATGTGAAACAGGGGAGGCCTCCAGTTGACACAAGTATTGTTCTGTGAATTCATATCTCACTAAAGGGTGTTGCTACAAAGCTTGCACACCCTTTAAAAATGTCTGTTGTTTCACAAATGTGACCTAAAATGTGGTCAGATCTTCATTCAAGTCCTAAAACTAGATGAAAGGACCCATTTAAACAAATAGAAATAAAAATGGAATTTACAAAACATTTATTTATTTATTTTGCAAAATTACACAATATTAAATGTCTATGTTTGAATCACTTGGAATCACTGTTTGTTTGGGTCACTGTGTCTGACTGATTAATAGTTCAGCTCAAGGTCACACCAGGTTCACATACTTTTTATTGAAGAATGCTAATTAAAGTTAATATATAAATTTAAAAAGAAATTGTTTAACTGGGTCCTCTTCGTGTATTTTTAGGACATTTGAGATCACATTCATGCATGAATACAGAAACTTCTAGAAGATTCCCAAACTTTTTAGCAGCACTGTGTTATAGTGTCGTGTCACTTTAGTAATCAGTAATCTGCGTTGTGGTTTATTCAAAAATAAACTTAAGATTTTTAAAAAAAGAAATAACGAGGAAGGTTATAACATTTATTTTTTTTGCAGACAAATAAAAAACAAAATGCAATGTAATTTGGGAGTACAGCTGTTTGTTTGTTTGTTTTTTTCGGACAGACATGAGGCGTGACGTCCAGGAAATCTTCAGGCTGACACCCCATGAGAAGCAGGTTATGATGTTCAGTGCAACGCTAAGCAAGGAGATCCGCCCTGTCTGCCGCAAGTTCATGCAGGATGTGAGTTTTCACCAGGATTTACTGATGTGTTTGAAGTTGAACCTACTGTGCTTCATTATGCTATATGTAAACATCTTCTGGGCAACAGTTTATTTATTTATTATTTTATTTATTAGCCGAGATGCAAAAAGCTGCAAGCTGAGATTGCCTTTTACAATATTAATTAAATCCCATTTATGAGAAATCTTTACGTTAATGAAAATTGATACATCTCTTTGACATGGCCAAATAGAACTGTTTTCATTGCCTTGTTTATCTTTCTACAACAGGAATGTTGATTCATTCATCTTATCAGTCAAAGACGTTCGGATGTGCTGTTAATTTCCAAAGAGCTCAGCTATCATAAAAATTCAGTCTAGCCGTTTTGTATAACTTGGCATTTTAATGTGTGCTGGCATCAGTGAGCTAGTTGTAAATGTTTGTTTTCTCCTTTATTATGTATGTATACGTTGCTATAAAATTTAGTTAATCATTGGATAGATCAAGGTTAAAAAACGGTTGTAAAACCTTCTTCACTGTTGTTAGGACTGTTTTAGCACATAGCAATGTTTAATATCTTAATATATAAGATTTTTTTTGGTTATTCTTGTTACGTGTAATCAAGTGAGATATTTTAGGTAGTTTAGACCTTGTTGCGAGTCCGCTTTGCCCACTTGCGGTCAAGTGTCATAAGTGTCAGGGGGGTAAAGTGATCCTCCTCGGCTTGGTCAGGACAGTCAGTCCTTCTGGCCCTGCTACAGTCCAGGAGAACTGGTCAGGTTCATTGTCAAAATGTGGTGCAAAGATTCAGAAAATTGTACGCAGTTGTAGACCTGTCACATGTAGAGCTCAGCATTATTGCAAAAATCATTATCCCGATTACTTTAGTCAATATTGAGATCATGATTATTTAACATGATTACTCATTGACTTTGAAAATATTGTGCATTTATTAATTTAAAAATAAGTACACACATTTGAATTAAAGCGTATGCCAAAATTGTCATTTCAAAATAGAATCTGATGACTAGTCAATGCCTACCAAGGGAAACAGATTTTATGCCTTCTCTGATGAAGTGGTTCATGTTGTCAGTGTTTTCCTCTCACTTTCTTGTCCTTTAACACGTTTTTTGTGTGTATGCATTTTCATCATTCACACTTGTTACGTTTGTGATGTGGTCTGCAGAGAGGCGTGTGAGACAGAGAGAGAGACTAATGTTTGGCTTCCCTTTCTTGTTGTGTAGCCCATGGAAGTGTTTGTGGACGACGAGACCAAGCTGACACTCCATGGTTTACAGCAATATTACTGCAAGTTGAAGGACAGTGAGAAGAACCGAAAACTCTTCGACCTGCTCGATGTTCTCGAGTTCAACCAGGTATAGCTGGAACTCATTTATGAGATAATGAATCAGATATGCATATCTTTATTATATAAAGATGTATATGTATATTAAGTATTTGTGAAAGGGTTTAATATTAAGAACTAAACATCTGTTCTTCTAATAATTACTTTTTAAGTTCTGTCACTTTATCCTTTAGAGGGAGACATTTATGTTGATTTCAGCCTGTCTGTATGTTATTGCTGTCTTTGCCATTCCCAGCAAAAATATGCAAAGCTTTTCTTTTGGTTCCCGTTAGGTGGTGATCTTTGTTAAGTCAGTGAATCGCTGTGTGGCTCTGTCCCAGCTGCTGGTGGAGCAGAATTTCCCTGCCATCGCCATCCACAGGGGCATGGCACAAGAGGAACGGTTGGTGCTGCTGGTTTATTACCCTTTTTGATTCTTGTATTCTTGTTCCCACTTGATAGTAGCTTTCCTAAGTTGAATATCTTAAGCATGAAAAATGTAAAAAAAAAAAAACAGAACATCACTGTGCTGTAATTTTTTTTAGGCTAGAGACTATAATTAGCATTAAAATGTAATTATGAAACTAATTAAAAGGTGAGGAATTTTTTAACCAGATGTGTGGGGAAATGATTGCCAATCTCTCAAAGGTTGGCAGGAGAGGTTTATGTGCTCAGTTTCCCTCACTTTGGAATATCATCTCACATAGTCCTTTTCCTGATGTTGCTCATCCGTCCCCCCAGGTTATCCCGGTACCAGCAGTTTAAAGACTTCCAGCGGCGGATACTGGTTGCAACAAACCTATTTGGCCGAGGCATGGACATCGAGCGAGTCAACATCGTCTTTAACTACGACATGCCAGAAGATTCGGACACATACCTTCACAGAGTCAGTCCAGCTATAATATAATTTTATGTTGGCTATATATTTTTACTTGCAAATCATAAAGGAAGGGGCCTGTAGCTTGTACCACATTTACCAAAAAAAAGGGGTATAAAGGCACAGGGACCTGCTCTACTGCAGAGGTTGTTTAGTCAGTGTTTTATAATCAGTGAATTGTTCATTTTAAATCTTAATAGAAATTAGTAGTAGTCAGCAATACTTAAAAACTTGCATTTACCTTTTTAGAGAATTCATGGTATTCTGTTTTGAGCCCTTATCTTTCTCTGTACCTCAGGTGGCCCGTGCTGGCAGGTTTGGAACCAAAGGACTGGCCGTCACCTTTGTGTCAGACGAGACCGACGCCAAGATCCTCAATGACGTCCAAGACCGCTTTGAGGTCAACGTAGCGGAGCTCCCAGAGGAGATCGATATCTCCTCCTACAGTAAGTTCTGTAGTTGCTCATTCTTGCCAAATGATGCCCACTTTCAGTAATAAAGTCTGTGTATAATATGTACGTCACCCACTCCTAATCTCACATCTTAAAACTGTCATATTTCTCTTCGCAGTTGAACAGGCCAGATGAGTCTGAAGTGTCTTTCCAGTGAAGATTGTGTGTGACCCTTGGTGTTGCTGTATTTTGGTGGAGGGGAAAAAACCCTCAGCATTTATTTTAAAATCCCCCTCCAACATCCATGCATCCATAATGATGCATTTTGTTTATTTCATCAGGTGTTTGCTTGTTTTAGTGCAGAATTTCCCAAACCTCTCCCAGAGTACCCCCGGTCCTATATGTTGTAGAGCTTCAGCACAGCTGATCTGAGTAATCAGCTTGTTATTAAGCAGCTTCAGGTTCATAAGGAGTTGATCATTTGAATCAGCTGTGTTGGGGCAGACATCTAAAACATGCAGAGCAAGGGTACTCCAGGAAAGGGCTGGGAAACCCTGTTATAGTGTTTTTCTTAACACCATGGATATAGTTTGGGTTGAAACAATAAAAGTTTTTATACCTTATTTATGGTGTTGGATTTATTTTTGCATGTATTTTAAACATTTAAATAGATTGAATGTTACATTGAAGAGTATCAAATACAAACTTTGTGTAGTTAATTATTCTCACAAGCAGAGGGCGCCATCCTCATAATTGGAAGACAGCCACTGTTCAAAACACAGTTTTAAACTTCGGTTAAAATAAAGTCTTGCATGAAACTTGAGAAGCCAGTTTCATCACATGGATGGACCAACACAAGTGTCACAAACACTTGTGACAGCTACACTGTAGGGTCCTAATCCACAGCAGTGTATACATGTGACAATACAAACTGGGATCCAAATAAAGAAAACATATTTACAGAATACAGTGTGATCCAAAATAAATTTTCAAATACAGGTTTGTGTAAGACGTTTCTCTAAGCTGCATTTAAATCGCAAACAAGAAATCAGTTGGCATTGGTCCAGTCCTCGCTGAATGCTTGTCAGTTCCAGATAGCGTTCCTTATCAGAACGGTGTCATTCATCGCGGTGTGTACATTGGCATGTCAGCGTGCCAAATCGCGCAATCAATGGAGTCTCTGTTTTATAACATGTTCATAACATGCTGTTCTGATTTGATATGTTTTGAATTAAAAAGTCATCTTGTCCACATTTTGCTTTCTACTCTGAAGGTTTCTGCATAAAGCTGCAAAAGTTACTCTTGTTGTCACTGAGTAAGTCAGTGCATCGTAGGTTTTCATCTGTCACAGTATGTGCGGCTATTGTTGCAGGTGAGGCGATTCTTGTTGGCTACACTTCCGTTATAGGTTGTAAGTTTCAGTGCTAAACAAAGTGCTTTGTTGCTCATTCTCCTCTAAGGTGGAGGGTCTCAAAATGGAAAAGAAAATCCTCCAAATCTGAACCAGCAGTCAGTCCAGACTGGAGGAGGTCCATGTGCACTTCAGGGCTCTAATTTAGTTCCCACATCTGGACAGGAGCAGGCAAGTCCACTCTGGTCACAATATTATTACAATAACTTGTCTTTATGACTGTATAAAACCGAGGCGGCCCTT
This sequence comes from Lepomis gibbosus, assembly GCA_029875015.1. Classification (NCBI taxonomy): domain Eukaryota; kingdom Metazoa; phylum Chordata; class Actinopteri; order Centrarchiformes; family Centrarchidae; genus Lepomis; species Lepomis gibbosus. Next base: position 19,304 of record JAPMOB010248896.1, read on the forward strand.
CCTGCCTGCACTGTGGCAGTCAGGTAGGTGCCTGTAGTCTTCACTCAGTTGGAGCCAGGTGAGAAAAATGGCCCCTTGTCTTGAAGCGTCCGTCTTCATCAAGAAAGCCGTCCTCATCACATTCAAATAAATAAAAGTATCACCTCTGTACTAGTCTATGAACTTGTGTGTATCTCCGTACATCCAGTGCTGTGGAGGGAGTGCCACTTCATTGAGGTGGCCGCAGTCATCGCTGCATTTACATGACTGGATGAACATGGCCGACCTCTGGAAGCGCTCGCCATCCGGGCAGACAAAGGTCACCGGTACAGTGCGTGTGCGGCGTGGTGAGCAGCAGCGTCCGTCTGTACACACGCCGCAGTAGTTGGGCCGATAGAGGCGGACACTCAGACATTCTCCATAGGACAGGCGGGTGGGCTCTGGGGCTTTCTGGGCTGGAGAGCACTTCTTCCCTTTCTGTGGTTGGATGAGAAGAGAAAACAGATGAGTGTTGTTCCCGATTGACTTCAGTAGCAAAATTCACCAAAACAAAAAAAGCTTTGACTTTTATCCGCCGTGTCCTTTTACATAACAGCAGATTTAAGCGGCTTTGCACTCAAACTCATTAGCTTCACATTAAGAGGGCCACACTTTATCTTGTTATGCCTAAACAGAGATTGAGAGAGAGGGATTAGTTTCAGATTTAAGTGATTAATTTTAAAGATTAAAATGTTTATTTAACATGAGTGTCCTTTTCTGTCAAAACACACAACACCTGTGATCATTGTTGGCGCCAGAGCTTTTAACTCAGAGCAGAGAAAAGAGCTCTTAGTGTGTGTCCAACATGAAGGATTAATATAGACACACCACTTCCCTGGACTCTGGGTACACAGACGGGGCCTAGCTATGGACAGTTGCTTGGCAGGAATGCCGGGGGTGGGGGACTATATTTAAAAAGGCGCCTGCCTGCCACCAAAACACCGCTGAGTAAATCAGGACTGCCCAGTTCCCACTGGATATGTAGAGCTTCCCAAAAGTACCGCTGAGATAATCTCTGTTCTCAAGATTGGGATAAAGATGGCTTTAGCACTAACAGCATATTTACTCACGGCCAAAGCGGCTAAATTTTCATTCTTTGCAGCAGAGATTTGAGGTGTTCAGCCTCTGCTCTTTAGTTTAAAGCAGAGAAACAAGGAAGCAGAACAAAAATGAGCTGGTATTGTTTTCTCTTGTGTAGTCAGACAGGGACAGATAAGAGGGGAAATAATGCTTTATGGATAAGCATTATCACAAGGCGTTTGGGTTTCACTGTGCGAGGGATAAGATGTCGCGATAAGAAGCTATCTTGGCAGTAACGAGGATCTTCGACCTATGCTCTCCTTTACTTCGAGTCAAGTTCACTTCACCTTGGCTGGGACGGTCAGGCCGTAGCATGGTCGTATGGTACAGATTCTCATCTCTCTCTCCAGCTTGCACTCAGGGTTCTTGTTGGTGATACGAGAAGAAACGCCCATCCCACAGCTGCGGGAGCACTGGGACCAGTCAGTGGTCTGGACTGGACACTTCTTGTCCCTGAGCTGGTTCCACACTGAGGAAAGTCAGAGACATGAGGAAGGGTGGAAGGCAGGGAGAAATAGAAAAAGCATACACATCAAGTTGAGGTGTTCGTAAAGCTGAGGGGATCAAAAGGATACATAGGCAAAAACTAAATACATTTTCTGCTACAGTATTAGGTTTAGTTTTCCAGCTTTTCATCTGATCTTGGCTTTTTAGCAATGTCTGTCTCTTGGTCGGTCCACTACTTAAGTCCAGACTGAAATGTCTCAATGTATTGAAGGGATTATGAAATTTGGTCTGTCATGTCCCCCTCAAGATGAACTGTAATAACTTTGGTGATTCCTGGACATCAACATCAAGTCAAATCTTTAAAATGTGTTCAATACTTTGGTTTATGAACAAATAACTGCAAAACTAATGACATTCCCATCAGCCTCAGTTGCACTTGCTGGCATACTAAGATGGTAAAGATTATACACTCAAAAAGTGTATACAAAGTGTTCACTGAAGACGACATTCTGCCTTTAACTCAGTCAAATGCACTGTTTGCATATTAGTTCAGGGTCGGGCAAAAATATGAGTCAAGCCGTGATAATAAATAGAAACTATGCCCCTTGCAGTCTCTCTTTCTCTCACCAGGCAGGTGCTTGTAGCCATGTTCACTCTCCCAGCCGCTGGACTTGATGTCTGCAAGCTCGTTGTCCAGCTCTTTTTCAGGTTGGTGCTGTGGTCTGGGCAGGTGCTGTGGTGGAGTCACATGTGATAAGAGGATGAGATAAGATCAGACAGTGCAGTTTGCTGGGGATCATCTGTGCAGGGAGTCATGTCTTATCTTTTGTGTGTTTTTAACCATGCCGCTCTTATTATCATGGGGTTACGTGAGGGTAATGGGTCAGAGTAGAGACACTTCAATCCACCCTAACTGCATGAATCTTTGTCATGATTTAAAAACACTTGGTGAAAATATCTAGTTTGTGCGCGCTGCTATAATCTCATCTATCAGGAGGTGTAAGGTTTTTAATGGATTTTCAAAAACTTTCATCACCCCAACAGCTCTCATTTTAATTGTTTAAAGAAACAAACCTGATGTTTGGGTGGGAGCCGCCAGGTGCCCTTATGGCAGTCCACACTAAAGCAGCACTGCCCGGGTATCCTGACCAGCTGTGGGTAGGGGCAGGATGGAGAGGCCGGTGGCAGCTTGTTGTTACAGAGTGGTGCGCAGCCAACAGCGCCATCGATGCAGGTACACTGGTGTTTACAGCCGGCACGGAAGCTCTCGCCATTCTGGTAGATCCTGCCGTTGTACTCGCATGTGCGTCCCTCTGATTTTGCTGGAAAGACAAATTAAGAGATGCATCTCTCAATTTCTACTGGACATGCTTTAAAGTCTAAAGGGATCAATTACTGAGCTTCTGCTTACAGCTGGTATGTTAACAAGAATTCACCGCATGCTCTTATTTTAACAAGTGAAACCAACCCTGTTGAGTAAAGTTTCTCCTAACTTCACACAAAACACACACAATGGCTTCACACTGTACCAGTACACAGAATCCCACAGAGGATCACTAAGATCAGGAGGTCAGTTGAAATATGGGGACAGGAAGTATCAAGGCTTCTTGTCTCCAAAGTATGGAAGAAGCTGCTAATAATAGTTTGTGGGGCAGCACTGGCATGGTGCAGAGGGAAGTGTATTTTTATCTCTGAAACCCCCTGTGGCTGTCATAAAACATCTACTACTCATTAAAATACCTGCTGTCTTGTTCCCGGATAAGAGGTTACATGTAGCTTAATCACTGAGTGGTGACTTTAAGTTTACTGAAAGAAGGGTCATCTTTTGTACATTGTTGCACGGGTATAATGGCCTTTTGGTTTTTATAGCACATCAAATTCACCATGTTAATTGTAAACATAAGATACTTGTCCTGTGCATGTTAATGCTATGGCTTGAAATGAACAGGAGAGCTGTAGAAGGTAGCTTTTCTCTACATGTGAAATTCCTTTTCTTTCCCTCCTCTCTCACCTCGACAGATACCCCAGGCCATGGTCACATCGTTGCCGTAATTACACTCCAGCCCTTTGTGGTGGTCACAAGGCCTCATGGGGCTGCAGTCCTGGTTAAGCTGCGCAGCACACACTTTGCAGCACCCACATCCATCTGGCACAGTGCTGACTCCTGGAAGGCAAGCCAGGGGCTCTATAGGGCACTCACACACTGTTGGGCAGCTAGCAGTCACCTGGAAGAAGCACAGAGCGAGATCACATCGTCAGAGATGACCAAAATATATGAGTCATGCAATATTTTCTACAGCTAAGAAGAGGGGAAAAAAAGAACCTCAGAGCCTTGCTCAACCAACATCAGCAATCTACAATGCAGCTTCAGGAAAGCGCCACAGTGCTAGACAGTAGACACATAGTCCTTGATTGGAAAAGTCATACACAGAATATCTGTATGGCAACAGGGTGTTAAAGTCATCACCAGGGGAGCTCAATGCACTAGTTCCAGCTTTTTCCTTCAACATCAAAGTGTGAGGAAGAGCTCTAGTAAATTCATTTTTGATTCTGTATGATCTCTTAGGATCCCCAGGGTAAATTTGTGACCAATTTTGAATTCTTCCACAGACAAAGCACTGCGGTACGCCTCTACAGTAAGTCAAGTCACTGCTGGCCAGTCAGCCCTGTGCGTCTGGACAACTCAGAGTTTGTACACAGTCCCCTGCTGGCTCATGGTTTGACTCATCGGCCAGCACTAGAGCCAACTTGTTCCAGTTTGTAGGAATCAACATGTAACTGTGCTCTTAAAAAAAAAAAAAGGAGACATGAGTAGACATGCTGATTACCAGACAAGACATCCGACTTCAGAAGAACTTCATTATTATATAACTAGTATTGGAGTGATAAATCCACCTAAACTCTGTACCAAATTTTGCATTGTATCCACTGTTTATGTTGACAGTGACAGTAATCACAGTTAATCTAATGTTGGCTCTTTGAAGATAAGTCTTTGAAGATGAAACATGTCTGAAAGCTTTTCTAAAAATACATTTGAGTTTTGTTTACACCAAGGGAGGTTGTTCATAACGTGATGGTGAAAGTTAAGTCACATTTTTACTGGCAACTACATCATCCATGGGGTATTACACATTGAATGAATACTAATCTTTAAATAAAATGCTTGTTAATAGACTTCTAACTCACTCGCAGCGACAGAAGCTTCTGTCAGGAGAGAAACATCTTACCTGTGTGATGACGGCTGTTGTCAGTAAGGTCAGGTAGATCAGAAATGCCATGATTAGCCTGTGACAGGTTGACGACAAACAAGATAAAAAAAATATATATTCAAGCTACAATCCACTTATGATTGATAGTCTAAAGTAGTTTCAAACTGAGTTTCAGGCTATTTTCGGACCGCAGTCCATATTTTTCAACCGTGATTCGTGTCTAAACTCTAATTTATACCCGCTGGTGAGCTTCTGAGAGATCCCGCCCCTCTCTATACTTATAACCAATTAGCGTGCAGGAAACAGCCCAGATATACCCCCGAGTGGGCGTGTTTTCACCACTGGGGAGTTTGCTGATTGGTGGGCGTGTTTTGGAATGAATGCAGCCATTCATAAAATCCCAGGGCCGCTCTGTATTTATTTTATGGGTTAAAAATTTAAATGTAACAGCCCCTTTCAAGTCACACTTAGACACATTCCTGCTTTTGTGGCCACCACTCTCCTAACACTAAGTAAATATATTCAGCTGGGCCAGACAGCATGGTAACATTAATAAGACCTCCACCTCTGGGGGGAAAAAAGAAAGGGGGGTGGGGGGCGCAATATTCCCTCTGTTTTTCCAGACCAATCTAGGTGCCAGGACAGAAAATTAAAGTGGAGTGTATAAAGCAAACAGTAAGGTAATAGCAGTTGTCAGAGAGCGTGAACACATCCCTCTTTGTCTGTGCCTGTCATAATCTGAGAAAATGTATTTACCATAGTTTTTAAAGGTACGTTTTGATTGTTTTGCTCTCCCAATGTTTCATCTTGAATTCAGGTGGGCTGGCTGTCTCTGACTATTATTTCTAACCACATGGTGCTGACATGGGGATGATGAGGATATGATCGCTTGGAAAGAATGGTTGAGAAGGGTGAAAGCAGGATTATTGTTTTAAGGGCAGCTCATAAGGGTTGGCCTCTTCCTCCTCGGCAGTCTTCCTTTCCAACCACAAGATTTCAGCCACACCTGCTTTTACACAGAGGCCTCGTTTGATGAAAGAAATGTGATAGGCAGAGGTCTGAAAGTTAAGTTTCTGCTATGAATGCGTATACGTGCAAAGTCCTGGCTTAGACATAAAAGCTCAAACATCTCGCACGGTTTCCCACACGGGCTGCGGTGGTGTTAGGTGCTGGGAAATCTCTGTGCTGGTGAGTTAGTTAACTCTCATTGAGGAGGTAATGATGAATAACCCATAATCAGTTTCAGGCACAAAGGTGATAATTCTGCCAACCTGCACATCACTGGCAGACCCCGCACAGTTGAAACAGATACAACACCTTTCAGTTTATATCAGGTATACATCTGTCCCTGTTGACATTAACAACAAAAGTTTGCTTCATATTTAATTTCCCGTTTCCATATACATTAAAAAAAAAAACTAATTTCTGTATTATACATACTTTGCTTCCAGTCATTGGGTCCCTATTTGCTTTTGCCTAAATATGTAATGTTCATAATGTTGCTTAAAATAATAACTTTTCTCTGTTATTTAACTTTTTTTTATTATGCTCAGTCTATGAAGACTGTAACTAAGGATTTCTCTGCACACTGTACAAATACATTGTTGAATGTTTAACCTAAATTAAAAAATAAGAAACAAGATACAATTGTTCACAGTCCCTTGCCATGCAATGCTGTTCAGTTTCAGAGTACAACAGCCCGGCCCATGGTTATTTTGGCAGGTCTCATCAATGTCCTGATGCAGTTGCTACAACACGAACACTCCTAACAAAGGAGAGACAGATGAATATGAATTACAGACACAGTAAACATCCCCAGCTGTTCATCTTTCCTGTTCCTCCCATAACTAAATCTTCACCAGCCTTTGGAAGGGCTTTTGCACATTTTGTGATTCACAGAGCTGATTTCAGTCCTGACAAACCAATGTTTCCCTCACAAAAGCAAAATATTTAAATTAGTAGTGAATTCCAAAATCAATGTTATTTCTTAAGGTGGGATTCCTTCTTCAACTCTGCCAACTTTGCCCTGGGGGAAAGGTGGTTGGGGCAACACCTCTTAATAAGGAAACTTTAGAGGTGCTGGTAGACAGATTTGTTACCTTTGGATTGAGCCAGGCTGTTTCCTCCTCTTCCCAGTCTTTATGCTAAGCTAAGTGACTCCTGGCTCCAGCTTCATATTTTATGGACAGATATGAGAGTGGTGTTGAACTTCTAATCTCAATCTCATCAAGAATATGAATAAATATAAAAAAAGGTCAAAGTACTATTATTTTAATCTCATGTAACCTTACAAACTAAAGAACTCCTTCTGAATTACACAGCAAAGTCAGAAATGTTGTATCTTAAAATCTGGCTGGTTAGTGCTCTTATGAAACCAATGTTCAGCTGTCTGACTAGGGTTTCACTGAAAATCACACTGGAGGTTGTGGACTGGAGTCATGACTCTCAATTTAAAAAAGGAAACCACCTCAGGAAGCTGTCAGTCTTAGCTCTAATGGTGTGACCAAGGAGACAATGTCATGGCCAATGTATTTTAATCCTTCGGTGGTCACGGTACAGGACAAGTTCTGAAAGTCCTGTGACTGCTTCTGTTTTCAATTTCTCCACTGATGCCGAACGAGAGGAACTCAGAAGTCTGGCAGAGATGTTAAGCTCATCTTGTCTTGTCTTTTTTCAGACAGCAAAATGATTTTCTGTATATGAGCAGCGAGATGTTTCTGGTTATTTGTATTCCGCCTGCATTGTTTTTACAGGGTATCAGGCAATTATAAATTCTTGCACACAGGCTGGTCTATCCTGGGAGATGTGAATAGTTTTTCTCCAAGCTAAGATTCAAACAGGAGTCTGAGTCACAGTCAGGTTGACTTTGCTCCTAATTTAGTTAGGAATTCTAATTTTCAGTGATAGAAGTATTCAGTTCCTTTACTTTAAGTAATAGTTTGACATTTTGGAAAATATTCGCCTTCTTGCTGAGAGGTTGAGGAGGCCGATACTACTTTCTCATTCAGTACCTGTCTGTACAGCATGACTAACATAGGACTAGCACCTGGTTAGCTTAGCACAAAGACTGGAAACAAGGAAAAACAGCTAACCTGGCTCCGTCCAAAATTCTGATTTAAGCACGTTGGAAGCTCACTAATGAACACAATTTGACTTCTTTGTTTAATCAATGCAAAACACTGTAAAATGCTGGACTTTCCCCTGTCTTTGTACTTAGCTAAGCTAACCACCACATGACTGTCAACTAGTCTTATTTCCTATTTAAACAATATTTCTATCTGAAATGTTGTGCAGAAGAAAAATAGATTATAGGAAAATGGATATACTCACGTAAAGTACAAGCCTCGAGTTTTCCCCCCACCAGTGATTGTTTTATGTTTTGCAGTTAGGTGAACTGAGTGTGAAGTAACACCAGCCTTTCTTTAACTAGCTGACAGCCCTGAAAGACACTAACAACACTAACTTGGTGTGCTGAGGTGATATGAAGATAACAATCTAATACACAGACTAGAAAACTAAGTGATGTCAGAAGGGGCGAATGGCTCAAAAAGGTGCTGTTTCTCTAAGATGGTGTGTCATCTGAGAGGTGCACACTGGGTGCAACATGATACACAAAAACATCAAGTGAGACACACCTTTATGAGAGAGGGCTGATGTAGGATAACAGGAAACGTACAGAGGAAAGAACACTGAACAGGAGTTAAGAGGGAGAGAAGACAGAGGAAAAGGCAGGGGATGGGGGCGACAGGTGTTTCATGGTAACGGAGTTTGTTTTTTCAAGGGGAGGAGTGAGCAAGTGCCCCGCTGCCTGGTCTGGTCTGTCCCGCTGGGGTTATGGCAGTCTGGCAGTATGGTATTTCATACAAAAACAGACTGCTGGTATTTCAGCCCATACCACTTTTAAGGTCACATGAACAAAATTACATGATACTAAGGTCATATGCTTTTAAATACATAAATACATACAGAGAGAGCTAAAGAAATAGATGTTACATAACATAATTCCAATGTAATTATCCAAATGGGAGCATGAAATTGAGACTTGCTGAGAAAAGTCATGTCCTGAGAAAAAAGGGAGGAAGAAAGAGTGCAAGTGGTGGTGACAGGGTTATTAAACTGGTTTCTCTGCTGTTACAGTGGAAAAAAGTGAAGCATGTGGGAACCTCATTTATGCGTCTGTTTAAGGTGAAAGAAAGGAGAAAGGTGTGTGTGTTATTTAAAAAGAAACTGACTAAGCCTAAGTATTGACTATCCTTGTCTATCCTTTGACTTTGTTTTTGTGTATACACCACACTCTGCAGTCCTCATATAATATTATAAAGTGCAATGGGATATGTGCTAAATCTGGCATTGCCATATGGTTCCTGTGTTAATGAACTGTGCAGTTCAAACTCACAGAGCATCGTAAAGTTACATAAGAGGGCAGGACTCAGCAGGCTTTTCAGGGGCCTGGCAAAGACTTAACTTCCTTGGAGCAATTTCTCCCCCTGGTGGAAGTTTCAGAAGAAAGTAATGGATGAAACAAACAACATAAACCTGTCCTATGAATGAGTTACAAGTGAAGAAATAATATTAGATTAATTATTTAAGGGAAAAAAATTGACTGCTTTATCTCTGGCAGAACATCAATCAACTTTTAAAACATTGCCTCTTTTCTGTATCAGTTTGCCTTGCAATGAAGGCTTTCCTTGAACTTCCAGAAGATGGAGCCAAACACTACCATATAGAGACCAGTTCAAGCCTCCAGGGCAGAATAGCACAAAGCTCTGAAATCCACATTAGCAGTGCAGAGACAGAAAAGGTCAAAGGAACACCATGAAACTTGTTGGTTATCATTACTTTTTCCATGACTTCGGTGTCAGAGAAAGGTGTTCAGCAAGTTTTCACTGCAGCCACACCAGCTAATTTTACGTATCGCACACGTTCTAAAATATCATCCCGAGCCCTTTATGAGTTAAAGGTCTACACGATCATGGGCAAGTCAAATGATTTCATGAGAATACCCACTTCTGCACCACTTAAATGTTTTGTTGATTTCATTTTTCGCTTGTCCACCCTCACTGATATTTAATTAAACTCAACAGACTGTGAGTAGGTGGTGGAGCTGAGGGATACTCTCTTCGTGTCTTTCTCCTCATCTCCGGTATTTATATCAGCCATTTTCTCTTCGCTCCTTCTATTTTTTCCAATTAATCTCTTTTCACTAAACCTCTTTCCTTTCTGCCTCGCTTTTCTTATTTTCCTGTTCTTTCTTCCACAAACTCCCTACCTTTCTCCAGACTGTGACAGCAGGCCGCAGCTGCATTTGAACCTGGTTTTATTCAGAGCACGCTCTTGTCTCCCATCACCCATGGTCTCCTGATTAGACTGCTCCCCCCTTAGCAGTCACTGGGACTCACAGCAGCCGACTGACAGGGAAGAAAAAGCTTTTCCCAGGCAGGGTAGCAGCACTGCCTGAAAACTTGTAAGCCAAATATCCTGCTCGTACGGGAGGTGGGGATTACCCTTTGGCCAGCTGCTAGATCCTTCGGTTCCCATATACTTCCATATGGGAACCGAAGGATCTAGCACAAATATGAAAGGTTATTCCACACAAGATGCTGAAAGGGTACATGTATAGAGTAAGTCCGGGTTTTAGCCCTTGGTACTTAATTCCCAGCTACATGAAAATCTATAAAATTACACTGAAAAACAAATCATTTCATGTTGGTTGGAGACACCTGTGCTGCTCAGGCTGTTCAGGCAATGTTGTGTTGCCCCTCAGCTACCTGAACGCTGGGATCTGTATGGCGATGGATTTATCTCAGTATTTTTTGTGTGAAGAGATCAACAATGTGTGTAAGCATGTAATCTGTAAATATAAAACACTCTTCACAAATACAAAGAAAAAAATTGCAATCTTAAATATAAATAAATAAATATAAAACAGATCTGCAGATACACAAACAAATTACAAATAAAAAATATCTGTAAATAAATAAAATCAATTTACCTATAAATGCAAAGCATTTGTGAATATCTTCCTCACATTTACAAACAGGCATTTGTGTATCCACTTTTTATTTAGCTATTTAGATGCTGACTAATGTTATCTTAGCTTAATCTACATATTAACAATGAACAAAAGAACTTATTCAATTACCGTCAAAGACCTTAACCAGGGTGCAGTCACTGTTGTCATTGTACAATGAATGTATTGTAATTTAACATAGTTAATGTCTGTGTAAAAATGCACTGTATTTTGATAGTTTGTTACATAGTTTCAGTTAGGGTACATTAACTGTTATAAGATATGACAAGCAACAGACCCTGGTTAAGGTCTTTGATAGTATGGAAACTTGTGTGTGCTAGATAATATACAGTACATGTAAACAACAAATTAACATGCATTAATACTCTGTGACTCCTTAACATAACAAAATAATGAATGCACATTATTTATTTAGTAGCCTAAATGATGTCACTTGCAGGAGATCACATGCAATGTGATACAAGTGGATTTTTATTCAGACTCGTGGAAAGTTTGTCTCAAAACTCTGTGTCAGTACAATACATATCCGCAAACGTAGAATTGAGATAGACAAATAAAAACTGGATTTACAACTGCCTGTTTGAAACTTGTAAATGTTAGGAAGACATTCACAAATGCTTTTCATTTATTTTTTAATGAATTCAATGTATTGATTATTTATGATTATTTTTTTATTCATGGAATTTGATTATGGATTTGCAGATCTGTTTTCCATTTGCAAAATATTTGTGAGTTTACAAATCTTTGTTGTGTGTTTGGGGAGTGTTTTATATTTACAGATTATACATTTGCATATGGATTGTTGTTCTGTTCACACAAATAATATTGAGACAAATTTATCTCTATAGATTAGCCATCAACTTACCTGCCTCAAATATAAAGTATGTACTGCATATGGGCTGGGTGTTTGAAGTCTACTGTAACAAGAACAACGATTTTGGGTGGATATGTCCTCATGTGAATTTAGACCACATGCCTTTCAGCAGTCCTCAGGTTGCACTCATTACAGCAGAGGTAGAGAATGTACTGTACGTAAACTGGGTGGTGTAGAAAATGTAGTGTAATATATAAACTGCTGAGGACTGCCATTTATTCTCTTCACACATGACTATGTGCCTGTTCGCCAGTCTAACACCATCATTGTATTTGCAGATGATGGCACAGTGATGATGCGTCGGCTTACAGGGAGGTTGTTCCCTGTATAAGTGGGTTTCTAGTGACAGCCTCTAAATGAACAAGACCAAGGAGCTCATTGTAGACTACATGAAGTCTAAAAGCTGCAGATAGACCACTATCTACATGAATAACTTTACAGTGGATTTCGTCCACAGCTTTGACCTCACCTGCATGGTCTCATAACACTCCGCAAGAAGTCGCAGCAGCATCTCCACTTCTTGAGGAGGTTAAATACAGCCTACCTCCCCACAAAAGATCCTGGTCAACTTTTGTCTGGATGCTCTCTGCCTTGCAGTGGGCTGTTAAAACTAAACAGCTCACCATCAGTGCCCATGTACCATCCATTCATGACAGCAACCATAAATGTCTGAGATGAACAGTTAACAGTTACCCTGCCTTCAGGGAGGCAATACATGTGTCTAATAGCCTGTACATCGGGGTTCAGAACCAACATTTTTCATTAATGCTGCTGTTTAATTGAACACTGCTAGCCATCCCTAGAGCCATGCTAGTGGCAATTTAGGTCTAGATTCAGTCTACCACTTTGGTCCAGACTGAAATATCTAATCAGCTAATGAAGAAATTGGCACGAAAGTTTGTGCACATCAGTGGTGGACTGTAACACTGGCTGTAAGCATTGCACTGAAGCAGAGGATTTTTGTACTCTACTTGAGTGTTTTCGTTTCATGCCACTACGTCTATTCCACTACATCTCAGAGGGAAATATTGTACGTTTTACTTCACTACATTTACATTTCAACTTCAGTTACTTTACAAATTAAATTTTTTCGCACACAAAACATATGAATAGTTAATATAATATATTCAATGTTTTGTTATAAATTAACCTACCAATATTTTATATAAGTACAGCTAGTACATCGGTTGATTGACAGAAATTTAATAGGCAAATAGTAATTTTTCATGTAAAACATTTCATGGTACCAGCTTCACAAGATTTTTTCAACAGTTTTGAGGCTTGGACTGGCAAAACACACATTATGAAGGTGTCACTTTGGACTCTGGGCAATTCTGACAACATTTCTCACTATTTTCAGAAATTTTACAGTCAATTAATTGGGAAAATAATCAGTGGATTCATTCATTATGAAAATAATCATTCAGTACAGTGTGATAGAAAATTGTTCAACCTCAACCAGCAACAGTCAAATCCTGCTTTTACATGAATGCAATAATAATCTATGATACAAGATGTAACAGGAAAACAGTCAGATATATACTTGAACATTTTCTTGATTATACTTATATACCTAAGCAACATTTTCAATGCAGTATTTTTTATTTGTAACGGAGTATTTTTACAGTGAGGTGTTAGTACTTTTACTTGAGTAAAGGATCTCAGTACTTCATCCACTACTGGTGCAAACCTTGTCCTGAGAGGATGAGAATTCCTCCTCTCCTTCGTCTTCTCCGTACTCCTGAACCCCCTCCTCCCTCTCCATCTGTCCTCAGCTATGCATCACCCACCCTCCCTTGCTATTTCCCTCCTTTTCCCCTTTCTCATCCATCATTTCTTTCCCACCAGTTCCTCACACGCGCACACCCCTTTCTCCCTATGCGATACAAGCTGCCAACGACTGCAACCTTCCATCAGCAGTGGCAGACTAACACAGATATCTCTGCAACATTTACAGATAGCCCACATATTTCAATCCTCCCCTCCCTCCATCCTTCATTTCCCTCTCCTCTGTTTCCTCGTTCTCTGCTTGCTTCGACCCCAATGGAATGAAGGTCTTATAAAGATGAATGACGCCTCTCAGCTTCCTTATCCTACTCCCATCTGCTTCCTTCGCAGCTGCGGTAGGGAATTCCCTTGGAATTCCTCAGTGTCTTGCCTGACAGGTTCACAGCATCATTGTTTTGTCCACAAGGAACAGTGAAAAAAGGTCTACACATGGTTGGCTAGAGTAGCTAAAAACATTAGGCAGCCATGATGGCAATTCAGAGCCTTGAAGCTCATCAGATTTCAATTACGGAGGAAATGAAGTGAGAATCTGAAGAGGCTTTTGATAATCAAGCTTACTGAATATTTTTTGAGGCACTTCACCTCTGAAATGACTTGGCAGATGAAGAGACAATCCATTTCAAATCAGATACAACATGTTACTCCTTGATATTAGATAGGGAACTCAAAGGAATAGTTTGATTGATAAATATGCTTATTCGCTTTTATTTGAGAGTTATATGAGAAGACTGACTCTCACACTGAATGGTAAATATTAGACTACAGCATGTTAGCTTAGCTTAGCACAAACACTGAGAACAGGGGAACTAGCCTGGCTCAGTTCAAAGACAATAGAGTCTGCCTATCAGCACCTTTCAAGTTCACTAATAAACATGTTATGTCTTGTTTGTTTAATCCATACAAAAACTGTGACCAGTAACTTCCTGGAGTCTTTGCTGGTCGCTCTTCGCTTTCCTGGAAACTGCTACCAGCCAAGAAATAGCTGAATGGTGAATTGAGGTTTCAGTTTGTGTAAGGACCAAACAATATATAAAATTTGCCTAATAAACGTCCTTGTTGGACGAACATTATATTGTTGCCACCGTCAGGAAGGGAGTGGAAGACAGCAATCCTTCTGCAGTGTTTGAGGAGAGACCAAAGAGGTTAGTGGCAGTTTGCTTCCATAGTGGTCGTCTGTTTAAAAAATGAGCTGTTAAGGGCGATTTATAGTGTCCTTATTTCAATGCATTTTCCCACGTATTTGTTTTCAGTTTACACGGGAACAGTGTTGGGAGTAACGGTGTATAACGGCGTTACTAACGGCGTTATTTTTGTCAGTAACGGAGTAGGCTAATCTAATTAATTACTTTTCCCATCGTTTCAACGCCGTTAACATTAGGCTACTGGACGTTAAATGCGGTGCGTTTCTATTGATTGAATAAACTGTGTAATCCGAACGCACCCCTTGCTCACACAGCTAGTGAGGAGGTGGGTTGTCCTCTCCATATCAGGTTCTCTGGGCGCAACGTGGCGCTCACCTGTTCCCGTTCTCGCCTGCCTGCTAAACTCCGTCCGTCGGCGGAGAGAGACGAGGGACAAGAGAAGCTCGGGTACCTTTCAAGCGGCCGTGAGCTGAATGTAGCTCGTCAATGTCACTTGGCGTGAATCGACCAATCACAGCCTGGATGGGGCGGGACATTTAAA
>JAPMOB010248901.1:0-35799 GCA_029875015.1 Lepomis gibbosus
ATAGATAGATAGATAGATAGATAGATAGATAGATAGATAGATAGATAGATAGATAGATAGATAGATAGATAGATGCATGTTTTTATTAAATAAACAAATACAGATATCCGCTTAGTAGCTTTGCTATTAGAAATTTTACACTGTCAATGTTCAAATCTTCATTATTTTGAATGACATTTCCAAACACACTCAGCAGTCACGGAAACCTGAATATTCCATTTAATCAATCTCTTTTTATAACAAGCTCACGTTTATCATGATAAAACCCTTGTCTGTAAGCCACCCCATGTTATCTCACCTGAGAACTAACAAGTTGTCAGTTAGGTTTCTAATTTTAGAAACACATCCCTCAGGAGCAGGCCAAATAAAATTGCAGAAATATAGATAGTAGTACTCAGTGGGGGGGGGCTCTCAAGTCAGGGAGCTCAGTGGGAATTTTTCACGTGTCACATTACAACAATAGAACTTTGAAAGAGGCTGTTGATCCTCTGATAATACAGACACACAAGGCTGCTAAAGAAAGCTTGTCTTTGGAATGTAAATGTACGTGAGTAACATATAATTATTGTATACAGTGATACTACAAATAATACAGATATGCACATATAATTAAGTACTAACATATTAGCATTTATTTGATCTTTTATTGGAACAGACATCTTTTTATTTGAATTTAAAACTGAGAGGATCCATTTACATTTCACTGTAGCTTGTATGAAAGATCCAAGAGGATTACATCCCATTTGCAACTTGTCTTTGGGATCAGACAGCATTTTGCTGCTGTGCGAGATGGCAAGTCTTGCTGTACTGCACATGTGGGCAGTGAATGAGAGGAAAGTTTGCTTACCCCTCCATCATAATCTGTTCTTCATCAAAGAGATCTATTTTCTGCCCCCTTTGTACCTTTCCACTGGACTGAAAACTCTGACAAAGTGTCTGAGTCCGTGCTCTTTAATAATGATATATGAGGGTTAGCCTGAGGATGTTGTCAGATCAGGGGATGTGCTGTGGGTGTAAACCTGGGTGGTGACACATGGAGAGTAAATAAAATATATGGTATTTTTTCTGTAATTCAAAAAGATTATTTATCGCTGGGAAACAACTGAAAGAAGCTCAAGGTGCTTTAACTTTGTTAAATTGAACTTAACATGGACTATTAACCCCCATTGTCCAATGTGTTTATCTGTAATTGGGAGTGTCACAACTTAAGCCATTACCAGCAGAAGGGATCAACGCAGTTCAATACATTTTTCAGCTGCAGAGTAAAAAAGCAACGTGTCCGCATAAGTTTTGATTTTCAGGCAGTTGTATGATATATGCCTGTGACAAATACAAAATATGGTGTGATGCTGTTTGCTTCCACAAACTTATTTTTGGTGCATTTTCAGACATCTATACCGCAGCAGAAATGAAGATTAATTCACGAAGCCTCAGATACACATACTCCTAAAAATGGATTCCATTGTGTGTGAAATCTAGCTGTTGTTCAACTTGTATTGCTTTGACACAGTGTGTTTCGCAACAGCCATTTCTCAAACTGACACAGAATAAGGAAGGGTTGCGGCCTCCTCCTGTTTAATTATAGTGCTCTGAGAAAAGCAGCATATGCCAACAAAAGAGATCAAAACAGCTATTTGCATGAAGAGAGTCTAATTTCAAAATGAGTCAAAAATCTATACTTTGGTGTGCTGATATTTTCAGCATGCTGGATGTGCTCTCATGGAGGAAAATGGTTAATCTAAGAGCTCTGCAATTTCACAAGATATAAGAATCCTGTCTGTTGTTTTTTCTCTTTCTTGCTGTATGATAACACGAGAAAAACATAATTCACTTTAGGACATGCAAGTCGGCTGCAAAAGGCTGCACGGAATGAAATGTTACACAGTTTAATAAAGAGTAATAAATGTAAAAGTGTTTCTCTATGCTTCACACATACATTCAAAAATGAATCTTCTGCATTGCTGCTTATAATCAATCATTTATAAAATACCTTGCTTGGGGCTGGATAATTATTATTTAGCATTATAGTATTTATTTTATTCTATATAGAAAGCACTGGGTAGTTTTATAACCTGAGGTAATGCTTATGAAGCGTTTGTCAAATTTCAAGGGAAGGAAGATTGCTAAATAAGCTTTTTAACAGCATCCCAAAGTATCAGCACTAATTAAATCCTGTATTTATTTGTTTTGTTTTTTAGTTTGCTGCAAATTTCCATCAAATGCATTTTAACTTTCTGTTTATAATTTCTGTTCATATTGTGGCTGTAAGTGAGCAGTTTAAAACAGTATCAGGGCCCCACAGATAAACCCGAATTGTTCTGCCTACTGAATTGGCAACTCTGACAACTTTGATTCTGTAAAAGAGAAAAAAAAAGAAGTGCATTCGTTTGAGCAGGAAGAAATCTAATCAAAATACATGTCAACACAATTATGAGCGCATTTTTGACGAATTTGTTTTCTCCACATAAACAGAGGAAACATACCAAATTGTCTTTCAAATGTTTTAAATCTAAATCTAATCAAGTGTTCCTATACTATCACTATCACCCAAAAGTCTCGTTGCATTATTGCTTAGTCCTTTTTGAACCTTCACATACAGTAGTCAGATCTGTGGTGTATCTTGGTAGCAAAGTGTCATGATGTTTTATTATTAGTAATCTAATGACCAGATCATCAACTTGTGTTTAATTTAACATCACACACTAAAATCTTCTGAGTGGCTAATGTGCTAAAAGCTTAATCAAGAAATCTAAAGACCTAAATTAATCCGTTTCAAAGAATCTTAAGAACCAGCTTTTCAACCCAACCTGTGCTCGCTGATAATATTCTGCTCATTTCATCAAAACATAAGAAGCTTTACAATCCCTTTCATGTATTTCTAGGTGGAAAAACTGCAATGGTTTTTGCATTCAAAACTTTTGTTATTGCTCAAACTATGGATTATTAACTCCCTATCACTACCCAATTGCCAAATTAGCTGATATAGCCAATTTTTGCTTCCCCATGCAATGTTGAAGTCAGGCAGTACCCTTGTGCAGAAAGAATCCTGTAGGACTGCTAGATCAAAGCAAGAAAAATCAATGTCCTCTCACGGTGCCACATTATGTAAACCCCAGCCACCTGAAAACGACCAGGTTCAATAGCTGCAATGTTTAAAAGCTAATCATGGCACATGTTAATGTCTCTCATACATCCTTTTATATGTTGTCTGTGCAGTGCGATTTCTTTGAATTAACTGCATTATCAAGTGTGCTTTGTGTAGTTTATTATATTAAATTTTATTACAATTAAAATTTTTAAAAATGTTTGCGCTTAAAGTTCTTTACAGAAAAGGGTGTTAAAGGAAGGTCCTTAAAGGAACTGTAAATTCTTACAAGGAGAGAAGATCTTGAAACTTTAATGATTGTAATAAATTACTCTTGATGCGTTAGACCATAGATACGATAGCGCTGCTATCAGTAAGTGCAGCCTTATCAGGTGATTACTATAAAACAGAAGAAAACTAATTTCACCAAGGTATATCAAGTAACATAATAACTTTTGTTTTAGAGCCTGGGAAAGTTGACACACAATTACTACTGTAAAGGCTTTTCATGACATTGATGAAGCTGTCAGTAAAGGCTGGAAAAGCCACAGCAAGTCAGATCTTTCGGCTCCATCACAGACTTCGACTTCTTACCAAATCCAGCAGGAAAGAAATTTTGCAGGTTGTCAAAAATAAAGCAAATGGGAAAATGGGAAAACAACAGAGGAAAAAAACAAAGTAACATCACGGTAAAAGGCTTGGAAGGGAATTTATGAAAACATGTACAACTATCCAGCTACTATTCTCCGAGAAGTGATAATGTGCTATCGCAAGAATGTTAAAAAAAGGCATGCATGTGACACCAGTTCATGCTGAGTTTATGTCATTTGAGAATACAGCAGCTGACGAGTTGCTTTTATCTGCAAACATAGAGGCAAGTCAGTTTGTCCTAGAATGTGAAGCTCACAACAGCAGCAGCACATTATAGACGTTTACAAACTAGAGGTCCAGATTAATGGTGATGAGAGCTCCCTTTCCATGAATCATTATTCATAGTATAAAGCAAATATCTATGATGAACCACAAATTCCTTTGAGGAATATCCGTACTATGCCCGGTTATAAGTTATCAAACCATCATATTGTATATATTCTCAATCCATGTTCACAGCAGCCCAGGGTGCTTTCTGCTGTTCATCAGAGGGGCTGTTTTCCCTATTGAGATAAGAAATTAAATCTGCAGGAGCAGAGGATGCTGGGTTTGCTGCAGGGTGGCGAAGCAGTAGCTCTGATAATGGAGCCGACTCCCATTGCGCAGGCTATGAGGCAAACAGCCATGGCGCCAGCCCAACCCTGCCTATGTGAGAGGAGAGCTAACAGTGTCACTCTTCAGAAGCTTGCTCTCACTCCCTCTCTCTCTGTATGTGAACATGTGGTTAAATCTGCATGTGATAGAGAGAGGAGGAAAATAACGAGATGTATTAATTTTGCATTGCTCTATCTCCGTTTGAGTTAATACTGTACATGTGGCAGAAAATCGAAAGAAAACAGGTAAAACTGTAAGGGTTTGCCTTTGTGTTTAATATAGTGAGAATATGTATACATAGTGAGTCAAACATACTGAACCTGTGGAGTAGAAACTGAGTGATCGATAGAGCCACAGGATGGAAACATTTTTTCCAAGCCTTTCCCTTCTATCCCTTTGCCCCATCACTTTCTGGTCATGTTCACAGTTTGGATGGGTTATGTGTGGTAGTATATTATGTAAATGCGAAGAGGGTTTTAATTTCAATTTGGGAACTCACCAGAATATTGTGTCGTTTCGGATGCTCCTCAAAGGGTTCACTTCAAAGCAGTCTGCAGAGAGAAATAAACGGTCACACCTTAATGTGCAAGCACAAATAACATTGGGGGCCATATGGCACCAGTTGTAATAGTGTCAGAATCATAAAAAGGTTCAATTTATAGTTCAATCTTTGATTTTATCCCAGGCTCAATACAAATGATTTGATATTTCTGTAGCAGTGGAACAATCATCTTCTGCCCAGAGCCTCTCTGCCAAATGAAATTCAAGCAGAAATATAATTTTACCTGCCTCCTTCTGTAAAGACGATTTCCTGCTTTATATGCATAGCTAATATTTGTCTTTAGCCTGTATAATAATCTGCCTCGGATTGTACATGGGAAAACTCGCATTACCCTCTAGTTATTTTTTTCCAATTTTTTTTTATTACAGCTATTGAAAGCAATTAATGAATTCAATGAACACTGACTGCAGAATATACACCATATATATATATATATAATATATATATATATATTGTATACATTGTGTCATTACATACTATATTGTGTTAGTTTGTCACTGAATTCTATGTGTTCCATAAGGTACCATAAAGTACCATACATTTGTCTTATGCTTGTGCCATAAAGTTTAATAAAGCTAATACATTTAATGGAGTGACAGAGAAACATCACGTGACTATAACAATATTTTTATATACATGTCAATGGGGTGGACATGTTAATATACACTTTACTTACATGCAGTCCAAAACTACAACAGCCTATATGGGTAGTAACAGACAACCCACCACAGCCCACCTTTATAGTTCATTATAATTAACATAGTTCAAGAGCTGCACTGATACTGAAGCTCTATGTCAAACTTGCAAACCAATGTTTTGCACTGCAGATGAACACTAATGTTTACCACCTTCAAACTAAAAGGCCATGGTGTTAAAACAGGTTTAACAGGTGGATGACAGTGATACAGTGTAATTATCATGGCAGGAAAAGCTACATTGTTATATTTTATCCAGAAGACATTTTTTTCATGTTTCATATTAAGCATATGCCAAATAAATGTTAAAATAATAATTTAAATGTTAAAATAATATTTTTTATAATAATAAATCAATTTCAATTTTTTTTAATAAATAAAAAATATTTTTTATTGGGGGCAAAAACACAAATCTCGCAACTAGCTAACCCCGCCCTGAAAAACGGCACCTTTATTTTGTGTGTCATGGAAGCAAGTACAATGACATGTTAATAGATTTCCTTTTTCAATGAATTTATCATGTAATCCCAGACAGACTCAATGATGTTGAGATCAAGGAGATCACAGGGCCATACAATTACTTCCAGGACTCTTTGTTCTTCTTCACACTGAAGATAGTTCTTGATGACATTCGCTATATGGTTGGGGTCGCTGTCTGCTACAGAATAAATTTGGTGCCAATAAGATGCCTCCCTGATGGTAATGCATGATGACTAAGTGTCTGCCTGTAGATCTTCTGTTCACTTACTTTGTATTTTGTGAACTGATAAATATAATCTATTCTGCCCTTGCTATGCAGTGGACACAGTGGCTAGCTTGGCATATAGCTAACAGGTTCTTAATGAATAAACATCCAGGAGGCATCAGGTAGTTTTGGGATGTTTACTGTTAGAAACACTATAAAACTGAAATAAAAAATAAAGGTCATAATTTTTCCTGCATATGAAGCTTGCTATCACAATAACTAGGATTAGCATGATGCTAACTTAACATCGACAATGCCATTAACGGGCTAACGCGATTAGCATCACGATCATGTTTCAACACAACTAAAATGCTGTTTCCAGTAACCATTAAAAGTGAGTCTCATAAAGGATAAACAGTACCTACAGACATGTGTTCTTATGGATTAAGACGAGACAAAAGTGAGCAAAAATGGGGAAAACAGCTTTGCTTCCAGACTACTCCAGGACCGAGAAAACTACAGCAAGCCTACTAGGACAAACAGAAGAAAACAGTCCACACGCAAGCCACTCTCTTAAAGAGTCAGCACACTCCCCGCCTGGTATACTGTAGTATACTACTATGTCCCTCTGAGAAGTAGCACGACTTATGAGGCCGGTCTTGAATAAGTTCTGGGGGAGTCACCTTTAACCACCCTGTCTTCCACTTTTCGAAACCTCTTGTCTCCAGGAAAGCTATTGACAACAGGCCCTGTAGACCACTCATTTCTTTTGGCCTGGCTGTCCTTCAAGAGTACATCACTAGCTTGACGCCAGCTTCTCCAGAATGCATCAGCAAGGCTCTGAACTTGCTTCCACTGATTTTGGTAGAGATCTTGAAGATCAAGATCTCCTGAGGGAGCTGACACAGGGTCAATCGTCTGTGTTAAAAGCATAGCAGGAGTGAGTACAGTGGGCATGTCTGGATCTGATGACACAGGGA
Organism: Lepomis gibbosus; assembly: GCA_029875015.1. Classification (NCBI taxonomy): domain Eukaryota; kingdom Metazoa; phylum Chordata; class Actinopteri; order Centrarchiformes; family Centrarchidae; genus Lepomis; species Lepomis gibbosus. Next base: position 7,253 of record JAPMOB010248901.1, read on the forward strand.
CTTTTGGCTGCGCGTTTATTATAGCAGCGACTTCTGCGAACAGCGTGATGAGAACTTCATGTGAGAGACTGGGTGAGTGCACCTTAAGTAGCATCGCATCTAAAATGCGGCGAGCAACCCCTATCATTCTCTCCCACTCCTCCCATGTGGGAAGAGTGTGGCAGATTGAAGTCCCAAGTACAGCCCTGGTCCCTGAGGTAAGACTGAAGTGCAGTATTTTCCGGTGTTATTCCAAGTTCCTTGCAGGCGCCAACGAAGTTCATTCCTCGGTCTGAACGAAAGAGCTTTACTGGACCCCTGATTGCAGTGAATCTTCTGAGAGTATTAATGAAGCTTGATGTAGATGGAGACTTAACTACCTCCATGTGTGCTGCTCTCGTGACCAAACATAATGGCCCAGTGTCTGCTTTCTGAGAGTCCTCCCCTGGTACGACGAGCACAGACAGTCCATGGCCCAAATACATCCAAGCCAACATGTCTGAATGGGGGAGCTTGGGCGAGACGATCAGCAGGTAAGTTGGACATTTTTTGTGTTTCCATGTTTCCTCTTAACCTCAGACAGGTGACACACTTGTGTATGACGCTCGACACCAGTCTCCTTCGTCCCAGAATCCACAGACCAGCAGACCTGATGGCCCCTTCAGTGATGTGCCTACCCTGGCGTGCAACCCGTTTATGGTAGTACTGTACCAGCAAAGTAGCAATGTGATTGTTTTTAGGGATGATTATTGGATGTTTCTCTTCCCAAGGGATTGCAGCTGATGACAGGCAACCACCTATTCTCACCGGTCCACCTGTATCCAAGATGGGATCCAGCGTTCTGAGAGGGCTGTGCTTAGAGACGATCTCTCCTTTGGACAAGCACTTGAAAACCAATTTGTCTCTTCTAGAATTGGGATGTGTGTGCCTTTCCTTGTATTGTTATTTGAGCCAGAAAACCCAATGGGTCAAATATGCTGTTGACTGCTGAGAGAACACCCCTACGAGTGAATGGCTTCTCCTCTCTGTAGACAAGGAAGGTGAAGCTGTTAGTTTGAAGATTCCAGTTGAGATGTAGGTTTCTCTGCAGAGGTAATGGATCCACACCTAGCTCCAGGTCCTTCAGCTCTTTAGCACGTTCCTGAGACGGAAATGCTTCCATCACTGCTTTATGGTTGGAAGCTATTTTGTGCAGGTGAATGTTTGAGTCAGCTAACATTTCTTTGGTCTTTTTTAGGATGCGGATGGCGTCGTCATCAGTGGAGAAAGAGGTAAGTCCGTCGTCAACATAAAAATTCCTTCAGACGAACTGCTTGGCCTCCGTGCCATCCTCTTCTTCACCTTGAAGTGCAGTTCTTCTCAGACCGTGTATGGCAACAGCAGGAGAGTGGCTATTACCAAACACGTGGACAGTCATGCGGTACTCTGCTGTAGGCTTGGTGGGGTCGTTGTCCTCGAACCAGAGGAAATCTAGAAAATCCCAGTGTTCCTCACAAACTTTGAAGCAGTAAAACATTTGTTCTATGTCTCCTGCCACAGCAACAGGTTCCTTACGGAAGCGAGTTAGGACTCCCAAGAGTGTATTATTTAGGCCGGGGCCGCTTATTAAAGTGTTGTTTGTGTTGGAGATGCCGTCATGCTTGGCGCTGGAGTCTGGCCTGGTTTGCAAGGATGATAAACTCCTCATGCTCCCTGCTGAGTGGTGGCACTGGTTCAGTATGACCTGACTCAAAGATCTTCTGCATGAAAGGAACAATATGGTCCTTCGTGTCTGGCCTTTTTCAAGCATGTGGCGTAACTTGATCAGACGCTTCACTGCTTGTGCCTTATTGTTAGGGAGTTTGTGCCTTGGTTCTCTGAAGGGTAGAGGGGCCACCCAACTGTTTGAGTCATCCATGAAGACCTCCCTGTCCATTATTTTTAAGAAGGCTCTGTCTTCCACAGGCGGGTTTGTTGTCCTGTGGTGTTCGTTTAAAAACACCCTCACCAAGATTGTCGCTTTCATAAAACAGGACCTCTGTCTCATCTGCCCCTGAAAAATGGTGATGAAGAACTGGAGCATTAAACTTTTCTTTGATGTGGAGACTATTAGTGCAAGGCTCGAACAGAGATGTGCGCCCATTACTTAGCACACTAGTGCGTAAACATTAACATGGTCTGGCTTGTGGGCTCTTCCGAGACAGACTTCTCTTACAATCACCCAGCCCAGGTTGAGACGCTGGGCATAAGGGGCGCCATGAGGTCCATTGCATTGCTCACGAACTTTGTGTGCCCGTGGTATGTCATGACCAAGCAGGATGGCAGTAGGATCTAGAGCTGGGATCCTGTCTACTACACGCTTCAAGTGCAGATAGTGTCTGGCAATCTCAGGTGTGGGGATCTCTGATTTGTCATCCGGGAGCATGTTACATTCGATTAGAGTTGGGAGTCGGATGAGTGTTTTCCCATCTAATGACTCCATAACGAAACTGTTTGCTCGCCGTCCTACGGTTTCAATGACTCCTGAGCATGTTTTCAAAGTGTATGGTGATATGCCCTCCTTCAGACCAAAGAGCTCAAAAAAATCTGATTTTGCCAGTGACTTGTTGCTCCGCTTATCAAGGACAGCATAGACCTTAACAGCTCTTTCTCTCTGGGCTGCTGGATAAACTCTGACGAGACAGATTTTGGAGCACGACCTTGCCTTAAATGTAATTCCACAGATGTCAGTGCATTTTGATGTGACAGCGAAAGGGGCATGTTCTCTTTGCTCCCCGCCTTGATCTCTTGTGGTTACAGAGGAGCCAGTTATCCATGGGGCCGGCCCAGGATGTAGCGCAGAAAGGTGAGCGTCACTGTTGCACTCTCAGCACTGGACACTTTTTTCACAGTCTTTGACTAGGTGACTGGATGATGCACAACACCTATAGCAAATATTCTTATCTTTAAGGTAGGCTTTCCTCTCATCCAAGGATTTACTCCTAAAACCACGGCACTTCCTAAGGGGGTGTGTTTTTTTGTGGATTTGGCATTGCTTGTCTGGATCGGTCACCCTTTTTTCTGGGGGGATACCGTGGCTTTTGTCTGGGCCTATTGAGACCTTTGTCCTTTTGACAGAAACTGGTGTTTTCATGATGTGTTTAAAGAGATTCTCCATCTTTCCTGTGTTCAAACCTCCCATGAGTGGAGCAAAGCTCAGATCATTGAGGGTCTTGGCTTGGTCACAAACAAACTTTGCAAAGAAGGAGAACGGTGAGTAAGATGTTCTGTAATTTTCCTTGTACCACGATGCTAGAGAGATCCACTTGTCATGCAGGGAGTATGGTAGCTTTTGGACAATAGCAGTGATGCCCTGGCTTGTGTCCAGGTAATTAAGACCAGGTAAAAATCCATCAGCACTTGCAGCTTCAAGCTCTAACAGAATGTCCCCCAGCTCTCTTAAGTTTTGATCTTCTCTGTTTGTGATTTTTGGGAAATCATCCACTTTCTTAAGGAGTGCATTTTCTATTGCTTCAGGCGATCCACAGCAGTCTTCCAACCTTTGCCACACCATGACCACACTGGCTGCTGCATTGTGAATGTGGACTGTTCGTATTCACTTTGCATGCTCTGATGATTTTGGTCCGAGCCATTTACATAGAAGATCAAGCTCTTCTCTTGCTGTCAGGTTTAAGTCCTCTGTGGAACTCTGAAAGGATGCTTTCCAGGCCCAATAATTTTCTGGATGGTCATCAAATTTTAACAGCCCGGAGCTTACCATCTCACGGCGTATTAAATACTTGGCCAAATCTGTTGTAGCAGAACAACTGGACTCTCTGGGTCTGAGAGCAACACCTGGATGTGGCTGAGTAAGTAGGTAGGTGTTGCTGGAGGGTCTAGTGTTGTGTGACTGCTCTTGGTGGGTGTATAAGTGTTCACGAAGACTTGAACCATGCTGACCCACTGGTTTGAGGTGGGTGTTCTTATATGGACTTTGGCTGAGAAGATGATTCAGAATGGCATCAAACCTCTGTGAGAACGTGTGTTGAGAAGCTAATTCTTAGAATTCATTGTGGTGGGTCTCACTTGACTTCTTATTGTGTTTTCCCATGTTGTTTTCAGCCACGTCACCATTGTCCTTTACAAACTGGCACGTCGGTGCTGATTTGGATTCTGGGAGCTGTGAGCGTTGGTGAGACTCAGGCATTGAATTATCCATGGAGTTCAGCTCAGCACATTCACTCTTTAGGATTGTGCGGTCTGGTTCTCCAAATTCATTCTCAGCGGCTGCTGCTTCCAGGACTTCAGCTTTAGTAATAGCAGCTGCAGCTGCGCTCTCTAGCTGCAGTGCATGCAGGTTGGCTTGAAGCTCAGATTTTTTTCTAGCAACCTCAGCTGCAGCCTTTTGTTGTTCTTCATCAATGTATGCTTGCATCTTAATCATGTCTGCCTCTCTTTGTGCGAAGGGTGCTTGTGCACGTGCAGCCTCTGCTTTTGCACGCGCTCTGGCTGCAATGGAACTGGGTGAGGAGAATTGACTGAAGCAATAAGATCTTGTTTCAAACGTTTCATCCTTACTGTCCATTGTGTTGGCTGCAGGTGTAAAGACAGGTGATGGTTGTGTGCTTGCAGATCCACTTGTCTGTAGGTAATCCGTTAGGAGTATGTCTTTTTACTATTCTGCCCTTGTTATGCTGTGGACGCAGTGGCTAGCTTGGCAGATGACTAACAGGTTCTTAATGAATCAACATCCAGGAGACAGGTAGTTTTGGGATGTTTACTGTTAGAAACACTGTAAAACTGAAATACAGAAATAAAAAATAAAGGTCACAATTTTTCCTGTATATGAAGCTTGCTGTCACAATAAGTACGATTAGCATGATACTAACTTAACGGACCGAGAAAACTACGGCAAGCCTACTAGGACAAACAGAACAAAACAGTCCGCACGCAAGCCACTCTCTTAAAGAGGCAGCACATAATCTATTAACATGTCTATTTCCACACCTGCCTAAAACTACACAGCACTGTTTAGGCAAATGTAAAGCTATCTTGGGTAGTGCTGGCTGGTGTTGCAGAACTCAATAAATCCAATAAAAGCAGGACAGAGCTGTCAATGGTAGTCTAAATTCTGATAGAACCAGCTTCTGCGCAGTGGAAAGTAACCTACTACACAGTGGATGCTTTAGGCATTTTAACATGTAACCCCACAAACTTGTGTATGCTCCTTGGTATCTTCTCCACTAAGCTATGAACTAACCTAGTTAGTCAGACATGCTTTCGACTGCAGTTTATACTTCCTTACACTTTTGCTTGTGTGTATTTGGTTATGGAAAGGCATAATAAAGGTCAACTTAGTTAGTGGCAATCAATCAATCTCACATGAACAAAAATTAATTCCGTGGGACTAGGATGAACCAAACAAAACAGGTTAGGTTTAGAGTACACAAACACACTTCTTGGACCTCATTTAAAGTGCTGTACTGTAATATACATGGGCTAAAACAATTCAAGGGAGCCACAATTTCATCCCTCTCTCCTAAATGCACAACTAAAGGCGCACATGGACAAATTAATTGAAGCATGTGTAGGTGAAGAACAAAGGGACCACTTTCCATTTTTTTCCCTTTTTCAGGACAACAACAGAAGAATAGTTAAATCTTCTGTCAGATTTAATTGCCAAAGCAACAATCTTGATTAGGATCTCAACAGTCCTTTTTTATCAGCACCAGCCAAAGTAACACAGGATGTTTGTCCAAGCAAGACATATTTACCAACCCAAACTCTCACTTCTGCTGAGTGCACACAAAGAAGGCCTCTACAAAAGATCCTGACATTGAGAGCAACCTTCAACAGTTGTTCATAGCCATCCATTACATCCAAAAGAAACATGTCTCTTCATCTTCTTTACACACATTTGCAACACACTCCCTTCCTATAAGTCCTCCCTTAACATGTAGGTGGTATCTTAACATAAATCTTCCCAGGAATCAGTGACATATCATCCAGTGTGGGTTTTTGGTCATGTCTTTTAACTGCAACTCAAACCCTTTACTTCCAAAATGCCATTACGTAACATCAAACAGCCAGCTTTCTGACTGACCTAAGACAGTGATGTGAGAAGTACAATTTCACGCATGCCGCACTTCCCCGAGACGTCCATCTTATGTTCATGTCCCTGAAGCATCCAACGCTAAGGAACTGATTTAAACATACTGCATACACACTCCCTTAAATATCTGCAGAGCTATTCATGCTGCTCTAGCTGTAATCATGCATATTGTGACTGCATGCTAACTGCCCCTTCATCTATTCATCAAACTCCTACGCAGATACATCAAACACATACACCACACGTACACAGACTTCCATTCAGTGACACAGTGACTTGGCTTGTGAGAGGATTTTCTAATGAACATTTTAGTTATTGTTGTTGGTTTTCTAATTAAAAACACTAGTAGTGGGATGAGTGACTTGCAGCAGAGAGGGGAAATGCTGCAAGCTCAAAAACAAAAGCAGTTTTGCTTCAAAACACCCTTCAAAGATCAAATGTTATTAGGCTCATATTCCTCCTCCAGCCATGTCTTCATTTGTACTAATGCTATAAGATTACTGAAACACAGGACCTGCAGCTTTTAAAGCTGGGATAAAACTGGTATAGTTCTTAAAATATAGGTAATAAGTATAGGCAACTAATGACTAAATAATCTGACTAATTAATCTGCCTGGTATTGTCTTGATTATTAAAATAATTGCCCAAAAATGCCCAATATAATCTTTCAGAGCCTATGATGAAATGTTCTTATTATTTGTTTTATCTGACCATCTGTCGAAAATTCAACAGTATTCAGTTTACTATCATGTATGACAAAGACAAAAATCTAATACTCACATGTGAGAAGCAGAAAGCCGAACATATTTTATATTTTTGCCTGGAAATATGATACACTATCTCAATAGTTGCCAATTTATTTTGTCAATTGAATTAACCAACTAACACTTAGCTCTAAAATAAGATATTATTTTAGAGATGAAAGTATTAATACTGCAGCTGTCCAGTTGATAGCTTGCTCTTTCCTGTTATTTTAAGCCCAGTGTATTCTGCAACTCCGCCTTCTCATTTGCAGCCATCCTCAAGGACAAACAGCTATTTGTTCAGTGTTTTAGGGACCTCAGAGCTCCAGTACACAGGGTGAGGAAGGCCTTTGGATAACTGTAAGCTTGGATTATGTCTTCACATAGTAACAAAAAGGATGTTTGCAGTATTTTTGCAGATGGGCATTCAACAGAAAACAGTTTTATATTGAACACTGAAACATGCTATTGCCTGTATTTTGCAGTAGCCTACACCATAGTCTTTGGTGTGTGACTAGAGGCCAGCGATGTCCATAGAAACATTATCACCTCTCAGTCAAAACACTCCCTAGAATTCTTAATGAAGAGTGAAAACGAAGCTGCTACAGGGCCTCTATATAGCAGTCTCTAAACCATGTGTGAAAATGTTAGGCACACAGCACATTCACATTACTCTGCCTGACTTGCCACAAGGCTAAAATAAGCACTTTGAGGTCGGGACCCACATTGCTATTATAAAACCTCCAATAAAAAACCAATAAAAAAACACATATTTGATCTCATGGTGAACTTAAGTTGGATGAATTGCAAATAGTGCCAAGAGGCTAGCCTATGGAGTCTGAGTCAGGGCTAGTTATTCCGCCTGTTGAATCCCCCTTTCTTGAAGCGATCAGTGTGGAATACAAAACAAGAAGTGACATGGTGAGAAAGGAAAGGATGTGAGAAATACTGGCCCCAATACACTGCAAGCTTAACTGATGGCTTGGCTGCAGCGTTTGCCTCTGTTGCGCATGTTAAGCATGTTGTCATTTTCATCAGATACCAAACAGCCGTATCACACTGCTGCCTCTGCTGAGTGTGATTTAACAGACAGCATATGGTTCTCTTAGATTGCCCACACAGTTGGCACACTGACCATTACCAGTACCTCCAGGGCAGCCAATGTGACCTCCAGAGATGAGAGAGCTCCAGACAAAGGCAACAACCCAAGGCAAAGTAGAGGCCTGTACTATGGGTTGCACTGCAGAGAGCTGGAGCACACAAGTACACAGAAATAACGGAGGTGGTGGAGGTGTAAAATGATGAGGAAAAAATTGTGCTGATGTTTCACAATAACATTTACCATGACTAGGAATTTGTGACTGCTTTGTTAGAAAAGAAATCTAGTGGTGCAGACAGTGACCATGGTGAGACTGAGCAATAATACAAGTTGCCTGAGAGAATCACATCAAATAATATACGCTCTAATAATTGCTGTGGTTAGGCAGCTATTTTTAATAAAATAAAAAAGTTACATTTGCAAGTCTGTACTATACTAAACCATGTCCCACGTATAATTCAGTTAAAAGGGGAACATGGTAACTGAATAATGTACTTAATCATGTCATCACAACACAACACAAAACTGTGCACGTGGCCACAGAGGTCAGCAGAGTTATCTATGAGCCTCCAACATGCACACTACGAGCGTGTGAGGGATCAGAGTTTCCCTCCTTTCTTGATGAGTCAGGGATGATCTTCTCTGTTGCTCATGATCTGATGCTCTGGTAGTAAGCTCTTTCCCCTCCCCTTTCCCCCTTGTGAGCTGCAGCCTCTGATGATGTCCGTACAGCTATTTATACACTTAGCCATGCTCAGCACATTTACCAGGACCACATAAATAATCAGTAGGTATAAGAGACAGTGTGCAAGAAGGACTAGTTTGCTTTAACACAGCAACTTCTGCAGGCTTCATACCTTCACAGAGCAATGTACAACGTTTTCAACATCGCAGTTCTTGCTCTATCACCACCTGTCATGATTTATGAGGTAAATCATTATTAAGCTATAGCTCAATTTACCACCAAATAATTTATGCATTTATTTTTGCTGTTGTTTTCTAATTATTAAATCTGTTTTACAACACAGTGAATATTCTGAACATAATGCACACAGAACAGCAGCAAATATTAAGAACTGTAGCCTACTATGCGATTCTGCAGAGCGTTTGTAAACAAACATGAACGCGCATTGCCATGGTAATCAGTCCTACACTGCTGAAATATAGCAGAACCCACAGCGTCTGATGTCCAAGAACATGTTAGCCTCGATAAGAGGGCATGTTTTAGCAGTATTGTAGAAGGTGTGACAACAAGCCTGTCAATATTTAAATGTGTATTGAAGCAAAATACTTTTCTAAGCCTTGAAATCTAAGACAGAGTTTAGTTTATTTATCGGTAGGATTATCGAGAGGAACTTAAATAGTTACAATTGGTGAAGAAACATCATCAAACAGAGTAAAAAAACTAGCGAGTTATTTTAAATAGTTTGTACAAAAATACAGTGACTGATGAGAGTTGGAAAGCACAGGAGCGACTGTTTAACTCCAGGGCTAACCTCCTTCACTCTTTATTCAACAGTTAGAAGCAACACACAGGAGCTCCTCTTTAGTCCTGAGAAGCCACAGTCTTTATTCACCAGCTGAACCGTTTCTCTCTATTCACCGAGGCTCCGTTCACACACACGCTCCGTCTATTTCTCCTCTACAACACACATAGCCTACTGACCGCTGCAGCAAAGCTAACAAAGCTAACCAGCTGGGATCATCACAAACATGACAACAGACACACAAGACAGTAATACTGAATCTGTTGTTTATGTGGAATAGCAAATCTAATGTTAGCCTACTCACCTGTCCAGCAGAAACAGCGCAACCTCAGCATCGGTTTTCATTCCTTTCAAATCTCGTACATTTATCCAGCATTGAAACCCCTCACAGATGTTAACACAGGTCTTCCCCTCGCCTGTTCATATAACTTGTCTCACAATTCCTCAGACCTGTCCTATGTGGCCGTTTCTCAGTCATCTTCGCAGCTAAAGCCCCGTAATAAGTCCAACATATTAGAATGTTTGTTTACATTCTCTCTCCCACTGCTTCGAGCGCGCCACCGCCACCTGCTGCTCGCTCTGAGCAGCTTTGTTTGTGATGAATTTACAGACCGAGCGCACGAAAAACAGAGAGCTACCGACCCATGAGGAAATAGTCACCGAATTTAACAAAAAGTGTATTCGATAGAATCGTAAAGTACCCGTTTAAGCCATAATCGGCCATCAATTCAAATGTTTTTTGTTACTCCATTTTTCTGTGATAATGGGATAATTATCTCATCTCGAAATTGCAAACCATAGCTGAATACAGGGGTTGGCAGGTGTGTGTCTTTAATAATTTTTTATTTTAATTTCCAAGAAATTAAGAGTATCACTAGTTAGCTCAGAGTGAATGCTAACCAGTAACCAGAGTGTAGGAATTGTAATCCAAGGATTGCAGGTCTGACTACTGCTTTCAGCAACTTTTTTTTCTTCTTTTGTGTGTTCCTCTTCAACAAATTTTATGAAGCGATTCAGGGGAATCCAATCACACATTTCCCAACGGCTATTTCAAAGGTTCCGAAATAGCCGTCAGGAAATGTGTAAGGTTAAGGATTCCCCTGAATGAGAAGCGGATGAATTTCCTCTGCCTTGGAATGACGGGGAAATGAAAAGTCCATAGGTGAATGAATGTCGACCAATCCCCGGGATACACACAGTCCAGCATGTGATTAACTGTGAGCGTGTGAAACAGTCTCTTCATAAGAACTTTGTTGAAGAGGATTCTAAAAAAGATTTTTTAAAATTTGGTCTTTCATGAGGATTGAAAAGACAATCCCGAAACTATGAGGCCTGCGCTCTACCAACTAAGCTAACCAGCACCACTGACAACCACACTGAAATTATCATTAACAAAAGCTCCTGCCAACCCCTGTGTTAAAATACTGTTTCGTTATCTCAAGATCTCAAGAACATTATCCCGTCATCACGGACAATCAATGGCCACTTAGGGCGTCCGTATAATCTAAACTTGAATGTGATTTTTTTTCTTCTTTCTTTGTTTAGATCCTGAACAAATATACAGTATAATCTGCAGGTTGGGTTGGGATAAGCTTCTGTAATGGCAGATTATGTCAGCTGCATTCATCCCCTTTAAGAGCAGCAGACTGTTTTTCCTAAAGGGCTGCGAGGAGAATCCAGACTGGCTTCTCCTTTGAGTAAACTGTTTCTGTGCAGGGAGTGCCAAGGCCCAAAGCACAAATGTACAGCACCCCAAATACGATTATACAGCACTCCAAATATTCTTCCAAGGGTACATCATGTCCCTGTTTAAATTTGTGTTTTAAGGGGACACTAAAATTGAGCAATCTTTTCCATGGGTATGTGCTTATTTACCAGACCAAGGATTTTTAAGGGAGCTCTGGATGCTATACTCACTAACCAGGAGCCAGATGCATAAAACCAACGATTCTCCCAGTCCAGTTGCTGTGTCCATAGGCAAGGTTTTTGGACCGCCTTGAAAACAAGATGCTCCATCTCAAGAGGCTATCCACCAATAAATTGAAATTGAAATTAAAATTCTGAACCCCTGGTAACTTGTGTGCATTTATGTGTGTACTTAGTATCACTGTGACATGTAAATTGACCCCAAAAAGTTTTGTCAGCTTGATATAGTCATATGTCTGATTCTGTCTTATAAATCAAAAATTAGGTTTCAAATTACTTTACAATTAATTATCCAGCCCAGTGTGAAAAGCACTTTCTCTCTTGGCAGGGAGTCGAGTTGAAACAACTGCGTCGGCAGCTCGAGAACCCCCTAAATACATAAATATATTTGCTGATCAATCATAAAAATGGTATTAAATAAAATGTAGAAATGATACTGAGTGCATCTGTTTTCAATAATAGCTTATTATAATGTCCATTGATGAATGTGGCAACCCTACCTGCAATATAAATTGATTTGAACTTTCTTTTACATTATCGTCCATTTGGAGTATGTAACAGTTCACTTACATAAAAGTGAAAAGACATTCTACTAAAATGTACAGTGACTCATTCAATTCAAATTCAAACTGTATTTAACAGCGAGTTTTCTGTTTACTTCAGTTTAAACTGAAATACATGAGTTTTAAATTGAGCACAACCCCTCAGATCAACTTTTCTGGTTTTCACACCATCTGCACTGGTACAGGATAAAGCTTTAGGAATAAGTAAGTATACAAAATTGATGGAAATATGAATATACATACATGGCTACACATTCAGAAGTCCCATTTTCTACACTTATCACATTAAAAAATGTAAAACCTCCAAGTGATCAATGAAATCTTTATAAATGTCTAAATTTTCCATGATAAGGTAAGATGAGATGAGATACAATGAAACTTTAATGAGATCCTTGAAGAATCTGGGCTGCTGCAGCAGCAAATATTGATAGGATATAATAAGAACATCTAGAAATATGTTGCATTCAACACTGAATGCCTTTTCCAGTATGTTAAGTGCAAGATTTCAAATGCTTGGCAGTATGATAAAGAAGCAAAAACAATGCCATTTTCAGCATTTAGCAACATCTGAATGTGTAACGTCAACCTTGCCTGAAACCACTTGCTTTGAAAAGCAATTGTTTTCATAGCTCTCTCAGACAGTCATGGTCAGCAGGACTTGGACAGCCTTGCTTAGTCACGCTGACAGAACAGTGCTTCCACAAAACACAAGAAAAGCCCTGTTATGATCCACAGTTACAGTCTCATTTGAACTCAGGCACCAAATGTGCACACTGCCATTGTTTGTTTAGCCCCTGAGATGTGTTTGAGTGTTAGTTTTGTGTGTCCAATTATTTACTTCAGTATCTCAGGCCCCATAAATGCCAAAACGATGGGGTGCAAAGAATAAAACTCACCCTGGAATCCTCTTGACGATATTTTATTGGACAGGTCAGCATTTCACCAGTGGTTTAAATATGTTTTATCATCGCATCTACAGTAACAATTATATCACCGCAGTGGCTAATAATAGCACCCTGCAGCTACCACTGCAAATGCTGTGATCGGAAACAACAGTAAGCCTGTAAAACTGTTGTATCCTATCCATTCATGTCAGCGTATTGACATCCTTGCTGATATTGAAAGGGATTATGTGACTTAAGTCTGCATGTTTCGCATGCCTGAAGAAGTGTTCTACTTGGATGGAAGCTGATCTTGCTGTGCCAGTCAGCTCTGTCTGAATACTGACTTCCTCCTTCGCAGATAATCCCATGAAAAAGACAACTCTTTAATGCCTAACATCCTTAACACAGCTCTCTCAATTCCTTGAATCGGAATTAGCCACCATGGACGCCCAATCCTTTTTGTGCCTCACTGTGGACCTTTTCCATATGACACTGACGATGTGCCGTGAACATGAATCAGGTTCAAAGTGATTGGGATAAAAAGCCATCACTGATAAGGAATGTGTTGGTGAATATGATGGGCACACAGAGGCCCTGTTTCTTGCTGTTAACAATATTCAAACATCTTAAATTCTCTCCTTTCTACAGTATGGATGTGTTTTACAATGTAATTTCTTTGCTGTTCATCTTATGTTGGATTCAATCACACACATAGCTCAAGCCTCTCTTGGTATTCACTGCAAAAAAGCTGCAGATTTCCATTAAGATAAATTGGGAAATGCTCTGATAGAAAAGCCACAAAAACTCACTGTTTACTGGAGAGTTTCAAGAGGAGACAATAACCGATTTGTTTATTGACAGTAATCCTGTTTCTTAAATGTATAACTAGAATTACTGCCCTGCAGTTGCATGCCCCTGCAGAGCACTCCAGTTAGTTTAAATCCATGTCTGTCCAGACTCATATGATATGTAGAGAATACTTTGGGGGAATTTAAAAAAAACATATAAAGTGTATGTTTTGTCTAAATGTAAGTTATCATTATATTGATGATACATATGTATGATTCCAGTGAATAAGCATTGTTGAACTGAGATAATCATAGATGTATTGTCTAAACAGGTACACAAACAAAAGGTGCTTCTTGTGTTTTCTACTGCCAGTTTTATATGTGAAGCGTGTTCCAATACTTTTTCAGTCAAATGATTCTGATGATGCTCAAAACTCACAATGATAGGAAGTGAAAAGCAGCCTGCAGCCCGTACTGTGCTAGTTATTACTTGTTCATTGTGTCGTCTCAGTCAACATGGAAATCTGAAATCTTCCAATTCATTCTTAAATAATGGCTAAAAATCTATTTTGAGGTAAAAATGACCTTTCAAAAGTTGACCTATTCAGTGTCTGACCAACTCTGAAATATAGTCCTTAGTTATGGTGTTGAATAATGGGTCAATATTGTGTTCTTTCAGGACATTATGATGTTACATTGAAGTTGACCTTTGACATTTGGGGTAAAACATGTCATCACTTCTTCATCTTATCTCTTATGCATGCAAATAGACATCTGCATAGGTGTAGGAAGTATGCATTTGTTTTCTGTTTCATGAAGGTCCATATCTTCAAACATCTATTTGAAATGTTGTGATAATTACTGCACCTTGACTTATAGCCATAATGTGTTTGTTAAGGTCATTATGAGGTCACAGTGACCTTCGAGTCAAAGGTCTCTCCAATTCACTGTCTGACCAACTGTGAAATATGGTCATCAGTTGTTGAGATGTGGTCTAAAACATATATTGTAAAGTCACAATGACCATGACCTTTGTCAAATTTATCCTTGAGTCCAAATGAATGCAAATTGTAGCTGAGATAACAACCTGAAATCATAATGACATAAAAAGACCTCCTGCTAACATATGTTGAATTTTTTTTGTTAAGGGGTCAATACAGATTTAAAACATTTCATATTCTCCTATATTACATTAAGATATTGTGGAGGGCAGAAACACAAGTCTGCCTTCATATTTTAAGTCCTCTATTAAATGTACAGCTGGGTCCAGTTTATGACATCTGTGCCTGATAAAAATGAAAGAAGAGAGAAAATAGAATAAATATGAGCATGCGTCTGCTTGGGTAAATTACATTACTGGGCAAATGTTCTCTATACTATCCACCAGATTGTGAGGAGGGGCAGTGAAAAGCAAAGAAGCCGTGATGAAATAGGACTGCAGTGAAACAGATTGTTTGCTAAGAAATTGCTAAGAAATGTCAATCAAAATGTTATGCCCTCAAGTGTAGGTGGAGTTAGCTCGCCTACACACAATGCTTACTTATAGTATAAAGAGAAAATATATACAGTAAATTTGCACTTTATAAAGTGGTAACTAATGGGTTTATCAATGGGTAGTGACTAATTTACTGATACTTTATAGATCAGTTATAAGCCATGATTGAGACTTCCATTTCTGGGATGCCAGGTTGTCACTAATCTGTTGTAGCTGCAGGCGGTCTGTGCCACAATCTGTTTATTATCTACTCATTAACATTTAAAGCTGCAGAATAGTTGGATTACTGTAAAAAGCCTTCATCAAAGACTTGTTACCATTTATCATGGCTTATTTCAAAACAGATACACACGTCTATTTAGTATGTACTTTTTTAACAGTTGTACGTGGAGAATTGACGGTATACTGCATTTTATTAACAATCTACATGTATTAATCTGGTCAACAAAATGTTGGTTTATAACTGAACAACAAGTAAATGACCACCAATACAGCCATTAATTACAAAGCCTTTATAAAGGGTGTTGTATGACAGGGTACAACAAGTTTTTAAGTGATTTCATTACATCAAAATACATTTTTCTGAAAGGGAACAGTTAGAGCAGTAAACTGGTAACTCCACATCCAAAGAAAAAAGTACAGAAAGCCACAAATGAAAAACAAGAAAAGACTAAATTGATTAAACATATGAGAATTCAGTCTTCGTCAGTCATCTTCTCATCTAACTTAGTGAAAAAGTAGATATTCATCTGTGCTAAAATGCTGAACTATTCCTTCAAAAAGATGTTCTTCCAAATATCTTTGGAACATATCCTCATACCTAGACGACAAAATAGGTAGACTGTCAATTGTCCCAAAACAGCATATATGACCATTCCTCAAAACAACATATAGGACTGTTGGAAAGTACTAGTCTGGTCAGTACTAGTTTGGTTAGATTTAGGCAACAAAACTACTTTGTTAGGTTTGGTTAAGTCACATAATGTGAATTCATTCACATGATGCATCTTACCCACATAATGTATATTTAAAGGTACGCTAAGCGATTCATTCAAGCAATACAAGTCTTATCAAATACAGTGAATACCTCCTCAAGGTCCGCTAGCTGTCTGTTCTGTGTCAACCACCACAAGCTAAAGGACACATAAAAGCAGGTATAAAGGACTAAAATAACCTTAAAAGTTACTTTGATTCCAAATCCATGCTGACCCCTTTACATGTGGACACAGGACATATACTGTACCAATGAGCATTACATCTAGATAATATATATTTAGATATATATTTTTAGCAAAATTGAGTAATGAATTCTAAAGTAGTGTATTGCGTACTTTTAATTAAAGTGCAATAACATGTCGTCTGMAAACACTTTAAACAAATAAGGTGCTTTTTACCAGTAGTATTCCCTTTACACAGTAGCAATAAAATATTTCTTGTAAATCTCAACTTAAACATTAATGTAATCAAATCAAATATAAAACCAAAGCTATTTCCCACTGCCAGGGTATTACCTTTTATCTGGCTTGTTAAAACAAGTTACCATCAGAGTCCAGAGCCACGATCATAACATCAAAACAGGCACCTTCTGAGCAACAGGTTAACAAATATAAATCTGTTCTCTTGTTTTTTTTCCGAAGCCTCCTTTGCTGGTTTGGATGGGGGATTTGCAGGCTGATCAACATCCCATCAATCCTGTGAACCATGGTTTGACTTTTGGCCTATGTGTATTCAGAGCCAGATAGCAACAGACTTTCAAAATATAATAATAACTGCATTAACATGTGATAAAATTGGCTTTAATTAATTAATGCGTTAACGCAATAATGTATTAATGAATTAATTAACGCATTAACATGCCCAGGCAAATATATGTATATGTATGTGTATATATATATATATATATACACATATATATACATATAAATATATACATATACATATATATATATATATATATATATATATGAAAAATAATAAGCTTAAAAACCATACTATACTTTGAACACTTTATAAGCAGTTGTGTTTTGTGTTTTCATGTTCAATGGCTGCATGTGTCGCAATGTAATTTAAGACTGATGTAACCTTGCAATGGATTATCTCCCGGTTTACATACCCTGTTGACATATTTAGTGCTGGCGCTGGCGCCATTTCATTATTTTTATTCAAATGCAAATTTAGAATAAGGGAATGATGGCTAAAATTCAAAAACAAATACATTATGAATCAAGTCCAACCAAACATTAGAGCTTTTTGTAATCTATAGCAAGCAAAATATATGCTCCATATGCATATGGTGTGCAATTTTTTAATCAATTCAAATCATAATGAAAAGACAAATTACAAATCATAGCTCCTCCTAAGACAGAAAAACCCATCTTTAAGCCTCATGAAAAACCTTCAGGCACATTAATATAAATGAGGTCAAATGTGGTTAGTAACAGTTCATTGCAGCCCAACATTAACTAACCACTATATGCTTTTCTGCACATTTTAGTCCACAAATCCAAACTTGATGGCCTTGTATTATGCTGCCTTTGACCACTGAGAACAAGGGACGAGGCTGTTGAGAAAAGATAACAGGCTTGCTTAATAGCTGTGTTTCAAAAGTTATTGATGTGTTGACCAATAATAACTGAGAACGTATTGTGTTTTAAGTATGGACATGGAGTAAACCTATTTTATCTTTATTATCAAAATAAGTAATAGCTGGACAAAGCATTATTCACTGCGTAGACCCAAAGCCGTTGAGGCAGTTGGTGTTAGGTTGCAATTTGAGCAGCACTTGACAGCATCCATTATTTATGACAGCGCCCTCTACATATGCCAACAGGCACATTAAATAACACAGTTAGCCAGTTGTGTTTTATGTTACTGGAGGCATCTTGAACACACCAAGCTACTTATCATTAATTTGTCACCATTTACATTTTGGTTGGAAAGAGGAATCTAATTATGTAACCCAAGCCATGTTTTATCCCTTATGGGAATAACCAGTGAAATAAGACTCTGCAGAGTTTAAAGCTAGATTTCAGATTGGTGTCATTGGAGTTAATCCCATTATGGGGGCAAATAGGAGCCAGGGTGAAAGAACGGATATGTATACAGAGAAAATGGGATCAGTGCAGATATTCAGCCAACCAAGCTATGTAGGGGTGAACTCAC
This sequence comes from Lepomis gibbosus, assembly GCA_029875015.1. Lineage (NCBI taxonomy): Eukaryota > Metazoa > Chordata > Actinopteri > Centrarchiformes > Centrarchidae > Lepomis > Lepomis gibbosus. The sequence goes on from JAPMOB010248901.1 coordinate 25,449, forward strand.
GGTTTAATGGATTAAACCCAGTCAAGCCGTGATGATTAACCTGACCCCCTTGTTGGAGAGTTGCCCCCTTACACCTCAAAGCTTGGGAAATATGTGTCTGTTCTTGAGCCCGATCATGGCAGGTTTGAATCCAAACCGTCCTGCAATCATGGCCACCAGACAAGGCCCTTGGACACCCCACAGATCCATCTGTGAAAGGCAGATGACGGGGGAGTTTGACTCGTACAACACACCATGCCATGACTCACAGATGGGAGCCAGCTCAGGCAGGATTTGTCACCATAATGGGAATGGTGTCTGTATATGTGTACTGCATGTGTGCACATGTGCTCGTGTGTATGCACGTCTTGTGAGGGTGTCTGTGAGCACATAAATATATGTGTGGTGAGACTCTGGTGTTGACTTTCAGCGGAAAGGGGGTGGAGGAGAGGCGCTTTGACAAGTGTGTGATGCATGCTCCTGTGACGGCAGCAGCCATCGGAGAGCAGTGGGCTGTCAGAGACCGATAACCCAGACAGGATGGGTTTACCACGACCCCTGTCACTGGGCATAATCAGTTCAGTAAGGCCCTCGATACATAGCCTTTTAAATGTACACTAGAGTATAATACTGGCTTTTGGGATTTTTTTAAAGCAGTGTGAAGACCTTTATTCAAAAACTACAGATTTACAGCTAAAATAATGTGTTGACACCACGGTTGTGCTTTTAACAAATGATAACTGAATTCACAAGTCCATTGAAAGCAAACCTGTTCCTGCAGGGTTACAGCCTCTCTTCCTTTAAATTCAAATGTACTGTACTAACATAGTGTTTAACTTGTGAGTTCCACAGCAGCTGTTCCTCACATTGGCTTCCACTATCTGCGCAAATACGACAAACAAGTAAATCAATGTTACAGCTCTCTCTCAGTGTTACAGCACTCCTTATCAAGTTGAAGAGCAGTCAGCCAAGTTATTATACCTTGTTTTCACTTTCAATTTAGCATTTATGAGGTAAAATATGGCAAACTGTAAACAGATGGAGATTATTTTGTATGAGTTGTGTAGTTGAGTTGTAGTACTAACAATTAGCATCTTACTATGACCAATGATCATAACTGCTGAGTGAGAATGGGCCTAATGTATTCTGTCAGTCTCCTGCGTGCAAATAGACCTCTACATAGGTGTAGGAAGTGTGCATTTGTTTTCTGTTTCATGAAGGTCCATTCATCTATTTTGCTTCGTTCTTCTCAGAGCCATCTAAGCTATCCATTTATAAAATGTGATCAAGGAAATATAGTTTAGTGACAGCTTGTGAGCTTTGAGATTTCATCTTGTAGCACATGCTATTACTGGAATGGTCTGCGGTAGGAACACATACGTTACTACTTATAGTATAAGTGTACAGTCCTACAAATCTAACCAAACAAAACAGGCAAAATCAATCAACATTATCATAATATTCAAGTTTCATCTTTGCATTTTGAAAGTGACTTTATTGAGGTCCATGATCTCACTCTCAATGAAGGAAAAAGACCAAGATGCTCTCTTCATTGACTTCCTCCTCCAGAGACACCATGCACTTACAGTCAAGCAACAAACGCTTCAGTGCCTTCAGTCGACTCAAACAGCACTTTGTCTGCACAATGCTCATGGGAATAGTCAGGTAAAACTATTATATAATCAGGTTTGTCACTATAAACAAGGAATGTTGAATCTAGAACAACTTAACATTATGCTCTGTGAATACGCTTTTGTATATGTGCATTACGATTGACAGTAGGTAATGCGTTATATGACTCACAGGCAACAAAACATTCCACGTGTGTTAAATTTAGTAATTTTCTAAATTCGTATTTGAGTTTTGAGGAATATTTCTTAATTTTACCAGTGTTCCTTTTCACAATATGTAACTACGTGGACAAAACATTTGCAGGAATGGATGTTTTGAAAAGCATAGTGATGGTAATGTTTTGCATTAAAAGTATGTTTGGCAGCCAACTCTCAAGTCTCAAGACTGCAAAATTCCTACAAGACATAGCACAAGCAGATTCAAATCAACCCAATCAATATGATGTTCGCATGACGGATTACCAATCTCAAGAAAGTATCTGTTTTGCTTTGTGTTTTTAGAAAAACACAATTACAACTGGAAAGTTTGGAGAAGCAAATGGTTGGTAGTAATGCAGAGTAAATATTATTCATAGTAAATGGACTAAAAATGCTCAATTAGTCAATCGCTGCTGTGCAGGCTAATAAGAGATGCCTGAACAAGCCTTTAGCTCCTTGACATTACAAACTGAGACATTAGCTGTCTACAGTCAACAAGTACATGGAGTTCAGCAATGGCTTAAAAAAATTTCACAGCGACTTAACAGATATCCTAACATTCACAGCTGCTCAATAACACGGCTGCACAACATTGGAAAGTTTATATATGTATAAAAGCAACAGTGGGCACTTTCTGAATAACAGTCTATTCCAAATCGTAAAAATGATGATATTTAGGATTAAACAATGCCTACTACTACAAATGTATCATCTTCTGTAGCTGAGCAAGAATTCCCCCACAATGAAACAGGTTTTAGCATACAAGTTGGATTTGCTCACTATCCTAACCAAATAAGAAAGCAGTAAACCTCATTTTTATGACTGTTTCGTTGACTGCCCAACAGTTAGAGGCGTCAAATGTTGTCTGAATCGAAATAATCATACAATGCATTACTATACATTCTCTGGACAATTACGGAAAATGAGGGTGATGGCTCTTTTCCTCAGTCAACATGTTAGCCAGTTCAAATTAGTGTGTATCCTCATCTAGCTAGTTTCTCATTGTAGAAGGAAGACATATGTTAGCCGTATGACTGGCTCATGGGATTATATTTTTAATATGAAATAGTGGTGAGGCACCATTTATTCAACATGGCTTGGAGGGAGACAGGACAGAGTAGCTCTCCTGACCAATGGAGGTACAAACAAACATGTCAGGATCATGTGTGAGAATTAAAGGGTAACGTCAGTATTTTTTAACCTGGACCTTATTTATAAGTTTTGTGTCTATGTGACTAATGGGGACAACCTTTTTTTTTAAAAATTGGTCCAGTATTGAGCAAGTGCACTACACTTGGTAGTATAGGCTCAGATTGTTATGACAAGTGTCTCACAACATTGTGGAAAAGATTCCTACAGAGATAGACTTTTTTTAAAGAGTGAGATACTTATCCTTATCCGTTTAACCAGTAACAGTTACTATGTCGCTCTTGTTAAAGCCACCTGACTTCCTTAATAAAAACAGCTAAATTACTTGCAGCACTTAGGAGTTCCTTCCGCTGCCTCAGTCAGTAGTTTGTTTGTGTTATTTTTTGACTTTGTTGTTTTTGTTTGTTTTATTGTGTGGCTTTGTTGTATTTGTTTGTCTGTGTTTTTGTGTGACTCAACACAACACACAACACAATTCACACAACAGTGAAGTCACACAATAACACAAACCGATCACAGCAGTGGTAGACCAGAGAGGGAAAATTGCTATTTTTGGGAGTCTGGTGGATTTGACAAGATCGATATAAAGACTGTTTCTTGTTAAACAAAAAGGATGTTACTCTCTAAAAAAGGTCTATCTCTATAGGGATCCTTTCCATAATGTTGTAAGACACTTATCACAATTCAATTACTGCTACTGTAAATGCATAACAATACTTTTCATCTTCAAATTAAATCATGCAGCAGCATTACAACATCCAAAAGGTCTGAATCCAATATCAAAAATAATCTCTCTGACATTAGTGACTGTTACAAATGATTATTATGTGCAAATATTTTTGAAGACTACGCAAATCAGCTAAATACAAATTAGATGTTTGATTCACTGAATCCACTTGAGGGACACTTGCAGCTCACCTTAGCTTGCTCAATCAAAAACTAAAGCCAGAAAAACTGTCTCGTTTGAGTTCAATTTATAAATGATAATGGCAGCCTGTCATTGAAGTTAGATTATCTCAGGCACAGAATTCACCCTGAAATTTAATATACCTTTTTACCATAAACTACAACATGTAGGCCTATTAAGGCAGAGAGTGTTGAGTCAGGCGAGAAAGTAAAGTAAATAAAATATTCAAGTGATGCAAAGCTCTGAATCCATACTGTTGTCTGACCTGCGAGATGACCTGAACAGCATACTGAGTGAATTTTGTGGTTTTATTTACTTCATAGCTGGGCTGCTCCTGCTGCTGCTGCAGTAAGTTTTCATGCCTGATAAATGACTGTGTAGTTTGAATGGACTCAATACTTAATAAATCTTAACCATTGCCTTGAAATCTGAGTGGTTTCACCAGACCATAAACATCTTTTCACACAATGCCCTCCAAACTTCAGGAGAATGGCCAGCTTTGAGTATATTGTGTGTTTTGTTTGAGGATTTTAATGCTCAACCTGAGGGCACACATCCCCACCCACAACAATATCGCACCTTCACAGCCCGGAAGAATGCCTAACTCTCTCAACACAGCTTCTGTGTGAAACGTAGCTTAAAATTTAAGAAATACTTATGCCTATTAAAATCAATTAAAACACTTAAGAAAATCCAGACAGTTTTCTGTTCATGAAATTATAAGTGAGTCTATAAGATAAGTTTATGAAAATGTCAATCCTAATATAAACCTATAGAGTTAATCAAAACGTGCATACGTGGTTTGGATATCCTGCTGGTCAACCCCCCCATGAGATTTCAGGCTCACTTTCAATTTATGTTCTCAGCCAACATAGTGCCTCTCTGAAGGAAACTAAAAAGGGATGAAAGTTGGCATCTGTCTGCCATGGAATCAAGATACTCTGTCGCACTCCGACAGCAGTGTTAAAACGCCTGGGACGACAAGGAATGAAACAATCTTCTTTGACAATTTCTGCTGCAGATTCCAGAGGAGCCGCTGCATATGCATACAATTGCAGATACTATAAATGATAGACCTTGTATGTCTGAGAAAAGAGCGGTGTGGGTGTAGCACTAATGGAGCACTCTTCTGACAGGCAGTTCTTTCAGTTGTCTTATGAAAGCAAACTGCATCTATGGCAGAGGTGAATACAGTGGTGTGTTTTCAGCAACATGAAAAGATTTAAGACTTTTATTCCGAAAATCACTCAAGTTTGTTTTAAGGTTGCCTACTTACAGAATAATGTGTCTGGTCTCACACTCTACTGTTTCAAAACCATTAAATGTTAGAGTAATCAACATACTTCAGCAGTAGCCACTTAACCGCTTTCTTCTTGTGACTGTGTTATTTTGAAAATGCCACTTTGCAATCCCTTGTCTAACACCACACGCTGTCACAGTCAGATACTGCTCATTTCAGCATAGTAAGTCACACTTCCCATAAGCTTAGTGGCTGCAACTCTAGTGATGACTGTGTGTGTTGAATACAGCTTAAACAATGACCACAACAAGGCAAATCAGTCCCTTAATCATCACTAAATAGACCATTCTTTTATCCTGCAGAAGCAGTCATGTTGTCAAGAGTCGAACTGAAAGAACTGGAGTATGTTGAGGCATGTTGGCTCTCGTCACTGACAGAGAAAGGCAGTTTCCCAAACAAAAAGAGATGAACCGAAAACAGCCCGATGGGAAAATTTGTCTGCATATATCTGAGAGAGCTGTGAGTTGAAATTCGCTACATGCTTTTAATTAATGGCAGGGAGGGAGTGGAAGTGGAAGAGCATACAATCAACAAATATCCAACATCGGGGTCTGAAGGGAAAGTAGCAGCAGGCATTGGACTGCAAGCCAAGGGTCTGATTAATGACGGCTCTGTAGTCTGGAGGTGGTTTTATTCGCAGTCATACAGCTCTCCCCTCGGCCCCCGAGCGCCTCAAAAGTAGATTACTCCCCTACAAATTCACTCATTATAAATCAAACAGGAGACATCTCCAGCAATATCCTAGTTTTATCTAAAATGCAGATGTAAAAATGTGGAAAGCACCAGAAATGATTCTGTGCAATGTACTAAATATATTATATATACAGTTATATAATATGTAGTTTATTTGTGATGCATTAACCTGTAATTAGCATGCATTGTTGTTGCTAATTTCAACAATTTATGTACTGTCGGTTGATCATTTTTTTAATGTTTTTTATGATTTATCATTATTTTGTATAATGTATTTTGCATAATCATGATTTTCAAAATAAGTGGTGCCTGTAGCTGTCAAATGAATGTGTAATGGAGTAAAAAGAACTGAATTTGCATCTGAAATGTAGTATAAGAATGTAAGCATAAAGTAGCAATGTATTTTGTTACATCCCATCTCTGCATACATTGCATAAAAACAGGGGATACATAAATTCATAGTGATGTGATGAGAATTATAAACATAAATAAATTGTAACACAAAAGGCAGAAAGTACAGTACATATAAAAGAGCATTCATAAATCTCTTCAAAAAAGCCAAAACAGAGAAAGAGCAGTCTGTCATGCACCCTGTAATGACATGCATGTCTAGAGACAATAAATTGCACAAGATGGAAAAAGCTGCTGTGACAGAATCTTGGACAGGCTACATTTTGAATCTTTGAACAGCTGTCTGTAACATTATATTAATCTCATAGGAATGCTAAAATTGTAAAGACAGTTAAATGACTCTCCAAGCTATATATCGGTGTGAGATGGCATTCACATCGTTTGTTTTCTAGCTGTCTTTGTTGACGCTAGTGCCCATGATTAGATTAGAAAGGATAGTAGACTGAAATTTGCTTGTGATGCACTGAAATACAAGAAAATTAATAAACGGTTTATAAATCCATTCATGCCCTTGTTTCGCTTGTTCTAACAAAACAAATGTTGACAAAGATTTTTTAATGGTTATGGTTTTTCATGCTTTGTCCTTTGGTAGTAGTGAAAACAATACTCCCAATATAAACTTTCATACTAAAAAAATGTGCTCACTTTGCAGAATATACACAACCATGTATAGTTCACCTATACAGATTGTGGTTTAATTGTTTGAGCTATGCTTGAAGTGCAATTATTTAAATCATGGTAGTATTACACAATTTACAGAAATCTTATTGGGGTGAATGTTAATTGTGTAACAGCTGGATTTAGAATTTTCTTAAAAATCCATTTAATTTGAAAATTACTGATAATTGAAAAAACAGAGTGATTTGCTGCTTGTAAACAGAGCTGCTGTAAACACCTGCTGAGGCTCTTCACTTCAACTTCAGTTCAATTTTTACATTGTACCACGTAACAGACATGAATCCCAATGTAGGATTATTGGTATTATGTACAGATATAGATCTTAAAAACAGCACCGAGCTGCTGTGAGCAGCAGTGAACAAAGCTGACACGGTGCCCTCTGTATGCCCAGAGGGCATCTCACATCTAACCACTTCACCTGTTCTGTTTTATTCTTCTTCTTTATTCTGTAAACTCACAAACCAAATCCAAAAAATCCTGCACAGTGGCTTTAAGTCCAGCTGCTAAAACATCATCATTGTTCTTAAGATAACATCAGTCCTTGTTTTCTTCTGATCCACTCTGCTTTGTAAGAAACGTAATTGGCGAACCTCGCTGGCATTGTTCTGAGATGGCTTCACAATAAAGGCCTCCCATTGCCTTTTTACAAATTTATTGTGAAGCGCATGCAGGAAATGTTAAGCTGGTATCAAGAGACCAGAACACAGGAAACAATGCCATTGAAAATGCCGTTTGTCTGACAGAATGACTTCTGGCAAATAATGATAAATGCAGCAATATTATACACTGGACTGGGGAATCATTGAAAATTCAGGCGTTGCGCACCGCCACAAGTCCATGAATGGAGCAAAGAAACTACATTAACATCATCAATTTTGAAAGGAAAATATAATTCTACACAAATTACTGTGACATTATAGTGTACACTATGTGTGATGCTTTATAGGATTTAACATTTTACTATTTTAATTTATTAAAAATGTTACTTGATGATCGTCTTTGACAAAAAAAAACAGCTGGTTGCTTCTGGAAATCAAATGAAGCACAAAATATAGAACAAAAAGTCAAAGGGGGTGAATATATTTTTATATGCAACACATGCTGTGCTCACGGCCCCGTCTTTAACTTAGCTCTCAGAGGCAATTCTCTTTGCTCCTCTAAAGTCACAAAACTTTCAGTTTATGTTTATTGTGAGGCTGATGAAATTCACGCATTATGAATAGTTGTTTTTACCAAAGCAAAACAAGTGTGTCTGTAACATTTCCTCTCCATTAACACTTTGTTCCATATGTACGAACATTAGAGTTCTTTTTTGGCTCATTTCCCTCCTCATACCTCCATTGTGCATTATTCATCGAACATTTCACATATTGTGATTGTGTTTGTTTTATGCATTTATGGGGCAAAACACTTAATTCAATCATTAATTCACACAATTCATTAGCTGCTCAAATTAAGGTACAAAATAAATACCAGTATGAAAACTGAATTGTTTTGCAGCTGCATGTAATGTGCAACAAAATGTTCAAAAAGGCTCTGAGGTCTGGTGAATAACCAAAGTATTCTACAAGCTAAAAGTGAGTGCTAATGTGTCATAGCTCTTTAGCTCTATTCCTGTAGTAGTAGTTTATTTAATGCTTAATTAATTATTATGTTTTCAAATAGTTAACAACAATATACATGTGACAGGTGCATTTCTACATTGGTCCTCTTGAACCTGAAATGAGTTGCTAGAAGCAAAGTGCATGCAGGGAAATACTGTCACACTTCAAACAGCTGTGGACCTTCCCAAGTCATACCTTCACTCTACCTAATTTTAATACTACGTCCCAGAGAGCTCCTGCTTTGAACTTTCTCAGCTTGTTTTCTTATATCTTGCTGTCACCTGGCACTGAGATGCGTCTTTATGTTTTGAAACAAATTCATTTTGTTTCAAGTCCAATGTTTCTCATGAGCAGCAGGTCTATACAATATTAAATGCGAACTGCTCTGTGTACGACAAAGGTTTGGGCTTGGAGGACATGTGAAACATCTGGCCTGATGTGCTGCATGTCATTCATTAATGCAGGACTAAATTTTTTTTTTAACGAGAGTGAGCCAATTGCTTGCATAGGTAGTACTGTACAGGTGGGTGGAGGGTCATCAGCAGGGGACCACCACTATTTGATGTTTCTCTTCTTTAACTCAGGTACATGTCCTGGTAGCAGAGCAGTTTCAAGGATGACTCCCTCTCCCCCTTGCAGCTTCCCTCCTTGTTTGATGGACCTCAATCCCTTTTCTTCTTCTCAGCCATAGATAAAATCTGTCCCTCTCTGCTACCTCTGCAAAGTCTTTGGTTGAAGTTTCGCCCCAGTAACACCTCCCTCCCAAAACAGCCCATTTCACCTGGGTAGATGATGGTGGTCAAGCCTTCCACCCTGCACTCAGCTCTGAATATTTCATCATCTTACACTTGTGGTAATGAGAAGACTGGTCTTGGCAGCAGCAGACCAGAGCACTATGTCTGGCCGGAGTGATGTGATGGTGATCTCTGATGCGAGCTGCAGCTGTGTACCGAGGATGACCCAGGAGAAAGGAGTCTGGTTAAGCTTTTCAAACTGGTGTCTCTCATCCTCTCTCCAGGCCTGATGAAGTGGATGAGGTAACTGTAGAAGCAGTGTTCTGGCACAACTTCACCTGCCTCCAAGTTGCATGGCAAAGGGAAAAAGTCTGATGAGGTCAAAAATCCAGCAACACTTTTAATATGCAGAACATCTTTATTGACCAATCGCGTATATGCTTGTGGCCTTCATCAGGGTCATCCAGTGACCAATACAATACAATGACTTTGATGAAGGCCACAAGCCAAAACACATCGGTCTGACTATAAAGTCTACAAGTGTTGCTGGAGGAGGTGTTAATGAGCTGTCGGACGGTTGTTGTATATGTCAGGCAGCTTCCTCAGGACCTGGTCATGCCGCCATGTGTAGCACCCCTGGGTCAGCGTGGTCTTGCACCTTGACAGGATACGATGGAGGCTAACATGGGTGATATGCCAGAGGGAGCAGCCCTCTCTATTGGCAAATTTTTGTTTTGCCTAGTGCAATAGTTTTGGAGTCTTCTGTTCACATCTTTAGTAATCTGTTCTTTATCCACAACTGAGCGTGATTCTTCAACAAGAGAAACATGTTTACAGTAAATGTTTTCAATGATTTCCTTATTAATATCTATCAAATGAAGCCAGATTTAATTAAATATACTAAAATCCAGGTCAGGTTAGGGAAAATTATGCTTTAGTAACTCTAGAACAAAACAAAACACACACACACACACACACACGCACACGCACACACACACACACACACACAACTGAATACAAGCACTATAAATGAATATGTAATGTAATTATGTACAGTATCTCTAAAG
>JAPMOB010248902.1:0-12716 GCA_029875015.1 Lepomis gibbosus
CACAAGCATACTTCCCCTCGCCTTTGAAGGGAAGCGTCATGCGTGATGCCACAATCTCCTCATGAAACGGGAAACCAGAAAAGAGGATTGGCGCATGGAGGGAGCAAAGAAACACCCTATTTCCCCCCTCCCTCCCTCCCTTCCGTCTCTCTTCCTTCTTACCCCCAAGTGTTGGCAGGACGGGCCAACAGAGGAGGAGACTGTTTGCCATCTCCCATGGAAGCGTCGCTATCCGTCTCACTCCCTTTTTTTTTCTCTGTCACACTTTCTCTCCCTCTATCTCTCCTTCTCTCTGCCCACCCTTCATGCTGCCACTGGAGTCCCGTCGTCCCCTTTATCTCCTCTAGGCCTTGTGTTTTCCCTCTCCATCCCATCTTCTCTGTGTTCTGTTAACCTTCCATTTGCAAGTCTAATGTCAGGCCTTCCTGGCTGCCTCCTGCATGGCTCCCGGCTCTGCGCTTTCCAGGCACTATGACAATGTTTTCCTCTAGCCCCATTAGTGCTTCCTCACACCACTAACAGCCATGCAGCACAGAGCAGAGAAGGATCATAGGGGGGGGGGGGGTGTATTGGGTGAGACTGTGGAGAACGCACTGGGCAAAGTGGCTGGCCAAGGGAGAGAAAGGGTGGAAAGGGGATTAAGGGAAAGTGAAGGGGGGCAAAAGGGGAAATGATAAAAAGGAAAGGAGAGGGCAAGGGGAGGGTGAGGTGGGTGGATTGGGAAGAGGGTTGAGGAGTGGGTGGGAAATGAAGGCCTTTCCAATACGCCTGTTTAGCAAACATCATTTGCATAGAACCGATGCGGATGGAGTTCTGTGTCACAGTTATTTGCATACATTTGCATAAAATTAATCCCCTTCCCAATTGCCGCAGCGATTGTTTCTGATGCAGAAAATAAGTCAACAAAATGAACTGACGCATCCAAACAAAGCAAACATATTGACACAGACGCACGCTGGAAGAGAGCACAGGGTGAGTTTGGGCCACTGTGTGTGTGTGTGTGTGTGTGTGTCAGTGCATCCATGCGCACTTGCGTGAAGCCATCTGCAATCATTTGAGGTCATCTACTGCTTGTTAACAAAACAGAGGTTTTCCTCTTCGTAAATTCTGGTCTTAAATGATGATTCTTGAGCTTTCCTTCATCCTAAGTCCAAAGAAAAGGTTGTCAAAGTACTTCACATTTGCACTACTGATAGATAGTTGTTGGCTACTCTCTCCACTGTCACAGTTTGGTTTCTTTTTCAAAGGCACCTCAACAGTACGGTGATGGTAGCACACTTTTCTGCCCATGGAAAATGTGGAACTTTAACAGACTGCTAGCACGATGAAAGGTTACATGAATATGAACATGCATTATACACTGTATGTATCAATAGATAGATTAGAACATTTTCTTTTCTGTCATTGTGATCATTTTCATGAGTGCAAAAATTCAGGTACAATGCACCGCAGAGTTTCTAACTCACAAAGCATGATAACACCAAAGCATGAATCTGCAAGCTCCTTGAACATGTACCTGTTATGTGTTTTAATAGCAAAACAAAGATCCCAGAAAGACATTTCGAAGGACAAATGCTTCTCCTTGCAAATTAATTCCAGGAGGCTCGGTGTGAGGAAAAAGGAAAATAACGACATGAAAGATTCCCTCACTAATCATTTTATCCTGCAATCAATTAAAACTACTGAGCATGAAATAATGCAGATCCTGCTCTCAGGCCGAGTGGGCATTGATCGAACTCATTTGGATGGTTTTGCATCCGTGCTCGTGTGTGTGTCTGTGTGCTTGTTTGTACGTGTCAAAGCAAAAAACAGAAAGGGTGAGAGAGTCTGTTTATGGTTGGGTTTCAGAGTGTCTGAGCCCATCTGTGTGTGTGGCCATTGATCAAAGGCAGAGCTCCAGTTTGCCAGTGAGGAGAGGAGCCAATTGATCAGAAATGGCTGTAATTGGAATCTAAATAAGACCTGCAGCATTGATCCCATCTCAGTTCTCAGCTCCTGGCTTCTGTAAATGCGGGTTTGCTCAAGGCCAGCCAGCCCACCTCCTCTAAACCTCCACCTCCAGCACGCAGCGTTTTGCATCAATAACTGCTAAAGTTAAACTCTCACATCTCGACTGTGAGTAACTTGAACGATTGACTAAGCATCCTACATTTTATAATATGCTGCCTGTAATTTCTCTTTTCACTGCCTCAATGAAATGCAGTAATTAGCCAAAGCAAGGGAGAGTGATTGCAAATGCCAAACGTTTTTAAGACTCAAACAATAGAGCAAATCAAGGTGGCTGGAAATATAATGTGCAGAGTTACAGGTGCCTGGTCCACAGGCACAAAAGTGGCGGCTTGAAAGCATGCACACTTACACACACACACACACGCACACATTCCCCTACAAATAACCTCCGCCAGCAAGATAAGGGCTAAATTATGGGATCTGTGAGTTGCCTGGTGAGAGCAGCGTCATGAAGACAGAATGCAGCAAGTAGCAAATGGCCTTTACACTGTTTACGTGTGTTTCTTACTGTGTGTCTGTGTGTGTTTAAATGGTCATTCATGCATAACCACAGGCACAGAGAGAATAAGAAGCCACAGTTTTACCCCTGTCAGGCATTTAAAATGCATTATTCTGTCATACCCATTACTATCATATAAAGAGATAGAGAGGCGAGATATACATTTAGACGTAATAGGAGACATATAAAAAACAAACATGTCTTTCAGAGTGTTTATGCATTCATACCTATTTACCAGTACATGTCATTCACAAATCACATTAGCATTGCAAACACATCAACACAGGAACAATCCTGGAAGCATACATAGTGCAATCTGTCCCATAAAGCTGCTGTACACAAGCACACTCATGAACACAAATAACAGAAATGTCACACCTGTTACCAAAATGAGATGTAATGATAGGCTGGATGTGATCACAAGGAGTAAGAACTTACGTGGTGACTTCAACATCAATACATTTATTACCAATAAAGCTAAATATCTTAATATAGCCAGATAAGTCATTAGAGAAGAGCTTTTCCTGCAAAGCTATTGCTTTCATTTGCACCTTCAGTCGAGTCAAAATATTGTTTTCACCTTAGTTTCTCCTCGGCGTGACCATTGCCTTTCCTAATTGCAGTTGTTACTGCAATACACTATAATTAGTAATTTAGCACCACATTTGCATATGCATATCACTGAAGTATAGCCAATGAGGGAAGTGGTGAAAAAAGGGGACGTGGGAGATGTGGTGGTGCGAGGCAGCTGTCGTTGCCATGTAAATGCTTTGTGGGAAATCAGACATACTGCACCATGTGTGACAGCTGACTCCCATTACAGTATTACAGTTTAATGCCACAATCTCTCCATATGTAAAGCGAGACCTTTAACGCTCATCGAAAACAGCAGAACATGGAGCTTTCTCATAATGATGATGTCTAGATTAAAAAAGCTTGTTTGCAAGGGTGGATTGAGAGGGTGTGTTTGTATTATGTGCGCATTTGGGCATGGATCTTGTTTTTCTTGTGTTTGTGCATTCAGATGTTGCCCTATGTATATGCATATGCAATATATATAATACAGATCAGTGTGGGTGTGGGTGTGGGTGTGTGTGTGTGTGTGTGTGTGTGTTTGACTGCCTGTTCCTCTGCCGCAGCAGGAGAGCTGCTTGAGTGTTAACGAGGCTGTTAATTAGTGTACTTCAGAATGTACATCTAATGAGTGTGTCTTTTACAGCAGAGAAACACGTGCACACACACACACATTTTCATACACATACAAGTACAAACAAGAGGCCGATGAACAACAGCATAGAGATAAGGCACACATTTGGCAAACATCTCTTTTCATTGGAGAGGAGAGTGTGTGTATATGAAGAGAGATGGTGTGTGTGTGTGTGTGTGTGTGTGTGTGTGTGAGCATAGTATGTATGTGCTGTATTGACTGTGTTGAAAAATGCGGACCAGCAGGAAAGATGTAGCTGGAGGCATTTCTCAGTGTGATGTGAACTAACATTCCCGTACGTGGAGAGAGACGAGCTGGAAGTGAAGACAGTTCTGAGCCTTCTGCCATCTCTGCTCTCCATCTGTTTACACACACTCAGTGCTCACGCCTACTGCTGCTGTCAGATTCAAGACTTGTACTGCTGAAATGTATGTTTTTGGGAGGAACTGAGTAACATCCAGTCAGATATTCCAGTTGATGCCGGGGCATTTTGAAACTACACAACGGGTTTGTAATGGGTCCCTGTGGGCCTTTCGGTCATAAAAAAATAACAGCACTCAGAAAAGCACAATTCAATTCCAGTCAGAAACTATAAAACATCAAAACTGGAGGTATGAGGTTTTTGTCTGACAGCAGCACCATGATGCAATGCTGCTACACTCGCTGTTGTCCTGTAGTCTGAACCAAATCAGATTTTCACATCTCCACAGCCGGCGTCAGATCAAAGTATTAAAGTATTCATAAAGGCAGAAGACCAAACGTGCACTAATATTTATTTAATGTCGTCTGTGTGTTTGATAGACATTTCTCATGTGTGCATACATAAGGCAACCATCAAACACTGAAATCATGTTGAACCATGATTGATTGTATTTGAATATTTGGATCTGGCACAAATTCACACTGACAACATCTGAAAGAGGGAGGGAGAAAGAAACAACACACACACTGCAAGGGAATAAGTGCCGGAGCGAGAAAGAAAATAAAACTTGGACAAACAGTCAAGAAGCCACAAAAAACTGCAAAACAACAAATTTTCATCTCCTGAGTTCTGCCACAAACTGTCTGCTCGACATAAAAGCAGGACTGCCTTCTCATAATGTCTTAGATACAATCATGTGTCCCAAACAGCACGTTTATTACCCAGTGTTGCAGCAGAAAGCTTGAGCAGAGACTGTAAATTCCAAATCGCCTGTGAGTTCAGCACCAAGGACAGCTCCTCTGCTGCTCGCTAAGAACGTTTCCACTTTTGGAGGATTTGTAGAGGCCAGATAGGCTCATGTATAAACTTGAGAGTCTGGACAATATGGGACTTTGTGAAATGAATTACATTTTCCAGCATGAATAGTTCTGACTTTATGCCAGTAAATGTAGCATGCAGGTCTTTTCAGTCCAAAAATGAGAAATCTAGTGTTACTGTAGGACTCTTGTGGGTGTAGTGAAAACACATTGTCACTGTTGTCTACTACCATAAAATCCCCACAAGAAGGATTGAGAGCCATTCTGGATCTTAAACCATAATTTTTTTGGGGGGGAGAGTCAAGAGAGGGAATTTAATAATGGTGTCATTCATCCATACCACCACATAAACATGACTTGTTCACTATCAGTCACAGCTTACAAGAGTGGTGATAGAAATAGTGATAAGAAGGTACTAACCTCTTACAGCTGTTCCAGGGAGATGCGGGGGAGAGAAAAAGAAATATTCAGTGTAACAAAACAAATGATGTTGCAAGCACATGTTAAACTGTCGTTGTTACTAGTGTCATAGCCTTTCATTATCTATTAACCTTTGATTACTTGTTAATCAAAGGTTAATAGATAATAGATAATAAATGGCCATAAAATGAAAAGCCCATCATAATTTTAAAAACAATGTCTTCAGATGGATCTTTTTGTTTCACTGACAGTCCCAAAAATCCCAAATTATTCAATTTACAGTTAAATAAAACTGAAGAAAAACAGCAAATCTTCACAGGAAATTAAATATTTAGCAACTTTGCTTGATAAACACCTGTACTGATTGACAGGTTATCAAAGGCTTATGGCATTCGACTACTTGTTTCAACACTAGTGTCATCCACCCACACATACTGTATGTCATACACAAATGCTCATACACACAGACATTACTGAGGTCACCCACAGAGGAGAGTCTGATAAAAATGTTCTCAAAAAGTGGATGAATGCCAGAACTGCAGCAGAGGTACATCATTCCCTGGCCTCCGCCATGAATCACTAACTCTTTATACACTTATGCACACTCTCTTTTTCACACATACATGGACATGCGCTTACACATGCTCATATATGTTCTCACATACTCAGAAAAGCCCAAATACACACTCACACCCACAAGCCCTCCATCGCTCTTCCACGTTGCTGAAACTGTACAAGTGTGCCCTTTCTGCGTGGCGCACTGCCAACCACTCGCAGCACATTACAGGGGTGTGACCCTTGTATGTGCTGAAAAAGGAAGCATTTAACCCCCTGCACTTTTCTGCTGATGCACTCTCATAGAACCTCATCCTATGTTTAATATGAACCAATAAATAGTCAGCACACCACTTTGGCAATGTGTCTAAGAAAATGGTTGCATTTTAGTCTGTGTGTGGGCAGCGTCGACTTGTGCATCCTGAACTCGATATTCTATATGTTTCTTTCAAGAGAGTTTTTCTATTCCCGTCTGTAAGCTGCAATGGATTCATTCCTGCTGTGGCTTTCTATCAGAGATAACATCAATCTACAAGAGTGACATTTAATCCTAAGCCTGGGCAGGTAGAGAAACACACATACATACACGGGCACACATATACCAAACAATCGGACACACACGACATTAGCTGCTCGCATACAGAAACACAAATCAAAAGCCAAGCATAAACCTGTGGAACAGAACTGCTAGAGGAAAACAAGCTAAATAAAGCTATAAAAAAGGCAGTGGAAAGGGCTTGGAGGGAAAGTGTTTCCAGCATTAATCTACTGTTTGAGACTTGGCTCAGAGATACAGGTAGTCAAAGAGAACGAGGAGCTGATATATAGACATTTGTGGTTTGTTTCTCATTGCCAGGGTTTCACCAGAAACTTCAGCCTGCAGCCCTCTTTTTGCACCTGGCATCTCTGTGGCTCTACAGCCACACCCACCTCTCCCCTTCTCACCATGTGACCTAATCAATCCCACCTGTTCTCCGCTGGTACTCTTCTTTTTGTTCTTTTAGCCCTCACATCTTCTCATCTCTGCCTCTGATGCTCATTGAGGAAGTCACTGCAGTGTCCTCATTACCACAGCTGTCATTTTCTCCACAAGCACTTAGCTTTTTCCTCCAATGATGATGACTTCCTTTAATAAGGTCATGCTGAGAAATCCTGTGTGGGTCTGTGCGTGTCTGTGGGTTTGCATGCACGCTGTATCACAGCAGTAAATGACAATATTGTTACTATCATCATCAGATCCGTCGCCACCTGGCTTGTCACAAAGGGAGGGAAAAAGTACCAAACGAAAAAGAAGTAAAAGAGCAGGGACAAACGCATACGCAAAAAGCTGTTTAAAATGGTGAGAATACATGAACAAGAGCACCGAGAGAGGAGAACTATTACTGAAGGGCACCAAACCAGCAGGGCTCTGTAATCAATTTTAATTAGCACTGCGCATCACCTGGAGCCATATATTTTAGACAGCGTTGGAGCAAGGTCTGTCAGAGAGCACGGCCTCTTTTGTCACACACTGCCAACCTTCTCACTGCTCCAGTCGCAGCGGTGCCCCAGTAGCAATCCAGTCACTGTCATTATCGTCTTCTGCCAGCGAAGGTCCAATTAATCAAAATCGTATGTTTAGTCCTGTCATCAACATTTTATTGTCACAGTATCACATCAAGCTGCTGTTTAAACTAACATCTGTGTCCAAACTTTTTCTTTTGGCCCCCTGTCCATGTACTATAATTGTTTAAATGCATAATACAAACACATTTTATTAATATGAATATCAAGCTAAACTATACCGTCACAGCAACAAAGATCCAGTCTAGCAGGAACCCATTCAAGTGTCAAAAAAAGTTCTGAAAAATAGGAGTTTTTAAGAAGCAATAGTGAGATTTTGTGGCTCAACACCTTATACAAATCCAATGATCAAAGTAAACATACACAATGATTTCTGGCAGCATCTGTATACCTGCAGAAAATAGACTAGCAAAATGTGGAAGATGTTTTGTTGAAGCACCCTTTCGCACAGTGTGAAATGCTGCCTTCACAAGTTGGTCCGAAGGCAGCTTACTTGTTTGAAAAACGCTGCTCTGGCTCTGGCTCTGACACAGAGAGCTGCCAATCAGCTTTTTTTCTCTGTGTGAAAAGGATTCAAGAGGAAAGAAAATAAGACATAGTTACTGCAGTCAAAGCAACAACCATGAGGCTGAAGTTGAGTACTTACTGTTGGCTGTCAGCGGCACCAAAAAAATCATGTGCATCATTGTCCAAAAGCACGTTTTTAAACCGTTTTTTTCTTTCCATGCTCATGTATTGAACGTTTAGTTAATTATCTGTTCTGTGTTTGTCTGGGTCCATCACTGGTATATATATGTGAAGATGGGTTCAAGTGCTAATTCATCTCAAACTAATGTACTGTGCATCAACACAAGCATACAAGACTGCACAGACAGCTGTATTACAGAGTGTCCCTGACAAACACATGCATGTTCCCACCGCAGTGCAATTAAAACACTGATTGACTAAACAGAGAGGAGTGATGGCTCCCTGGTAGAGTGACAGCGACCAGAGTATGGAATCTGTTACACTGTGAAGAGTGACACATTATATCATTAGACAGCATGCTCATGACAGCTGCTACAGGTACGCACAAGCACACCCACAGAGAGAGAGAGAGAGAGAGAGAGAGAGAGAGAGAGAGAGCAATAGGCTTGGGACTAATGTTGCAGCTCAGTTACAGCAGTGTAATAAAAGAATGCTGGAATCTGCAGTATAACACAGCTAACTCTCTCTGAACATACACATTACTAAGTCACTACTAATAAAGGCTCACAACCTAGACACACAGGCCTACTACAAAACTCTACAGCAGCTAACATTTCATTAAAGGGCATGTGTGCGTGTGTGAGACAGAGAGCGAGTGAGAGAGAGAAAGAGCCAGAGAGAGAGAGAGAGAGAGATATTTTTGCCCTCAGGCTTTTCCTCTGATAAACAGTTGCATTAAAAGATTTCACCCACATGGACACACACAAAGACCAAAAAAGCTACAGACACACATGTACACACAAAAAAAACACACACACATAAGTGCACAAAAATACTGGGGGTTAACCCTCGTAAAGCCTTTTTAAGCACACATTCCCAATAGGGAGAAACCATTACCAGCAAAGCTTGGCGTGAAGGGACCTGTACAGGCGGTGATGGTTGGAAAAATACCCAACCGCTGAGGCTGATAAACACAGAGCCTTATTGGTCACTACAACTGCTTGATCGGTGACAAGGCGAGTGGGGGGCGAATTTGCAAAACAGCTAAATAGGTTACATACAGCCAGCAAAAGCGTTTATGATGAGACAACTAGAGAAAGAGAAAAGAAATCACAGCTCATTCTCAAACAACACTCACGTAGGAACACAGACAATACTATCAGAGACTGGGCCCCTGATAGTATTCATGAACCATCTCTTTAGCAGCCATGTATATGTATGAAGAGGATGCAGTGAGGCTTTGGGACAGGGGAGTCGCTGAGGGGGACATTAAGTCTCTTTATAGAGACTTCACAAAGCTCCGATCCCCCACATTATAGGAACAAAATTGTCTTTTTTTATTGCCGGCGATTTGTTTCACATATCTATCTATGCAGCTCAACCTCAGATGAATCACTGTCGTTTTCAATCTGCACTGCATCTTCAGGGTGAAAATATTGTTAGGAAGAGCAAGATTTCTACACAGACTTATTTGGTCTAGACTTCGCTAAGAATCCACCATATACTTTCTTAATGATGTCCTCATCTCTCCCTTTTCTCACACTTTTTTTTTAAACTAGCGTCATTCAAGCCATTTTTTAAAGACCATTCCCTGAGGCTTTGGTTAACACTCTAACACATAAGCACTCTCTAGCTGTTGTTCACACGTTTCTAAAGACAAGGTGCAAATTGAACGGCATCGCTTTGCCTCTGAAAGTCTGGCACTTTCTGTGAAAACAGTACCAAAACAGCTAACACATTAGCAATTATTAGCCTGTGTGGAAGACACAACACAACCAGCCTGAGACGTTCCTCTTAGGCTAATTCTGAATAAACAGAGGGAAAAAAAGAGGACAGTTCAAAACACACATACATCACACACACGGGAAAAACAAAACAGAGAACAGACAACAAATGAATGCATTGTCACAGGAGTGCACTGTTTTTTTCTGTCGCACACACACACACACACACACACGCACACACACACACACACACACACAAAGCACTTCGATATCCCCCCTCCATTCAGTTTCTATTTCATTATGTGTCTCTGGAAGTGTTCTCTTATTCCAAAGTGGTCCTTGTTGCAATACAATTAGTCCATCAGCTTTTAAAACAATGGACCGTAAGTTGTCTCTGCTGTTCATTTTGTGTGTCTAGTTTTATTACAGTACACATTTTGTGTGTCTAGTCTTATTACAATACACTTGAGATTAAATTATACTCTTTATTTCCATTTCCTCTATGAGGTCTGACCTTCAAATGTATCAGCGCAGATCAGAGCCCAAAGCCTGATAACTCTAATATATCCTTTTTGGCTATTTGCGGGGAAATTACATGCAGCACAATATTAGAGAAAGAAAATGAGATGTATAATGAAGAAGTGATCCAAAGTCTATAACAAATTTGCCAGGGCTTGGACTTCTGTTTCAATCCTTTCATTGTAATGCCACAGTTGAAAAGAAATTGGACTTCTATAAGTTATATTAGCATCAAAATTTAGACCCTAATTTATTTAGTAAGGTCCGTTAGTAAGCAAGAATATTAAAATGTGTAAAGAGGTTGGAGTGTCCTCGTCTAAAATAATAACTTCTCTTTTATAAGGAAGAAACACCACATGATTGTGATAATGTGCCTCATCAAGGGTATGGAAATGTTATCGGAAACCTATGGGACACAGTTAAGACTACAATTCATTGCTCTTATATCCTCAAATCTCCAGCTTACAACCAATTACCTCCCTCAGCCAACCTCAATAAATCACTATTCTCTGTCTGATCACAAACCAGCTCTCCATCGAAACAAGCAATCCTTAACCCAGCAAAGGTAACAGATCTGACCCCAGTGCAGCATTTAGATGAGACCTGGAGGAGTGCTGCTGTCACTGCAGCGCTCACCTCTGACCCCCTGCCCTTTGAGCCTCGATCTGATTGGCTCTGCCCTAAAAATAAAAATAAAATACCCAGAGGAACAAAACGGCTTCCAGTAGAGTGCATGCTCGTGCTCTCTCACACCCACACTATTCCAGATCTGTATCAGTACTGGAAATAAATGATCATACTTGACTGTTTTTTCCTTCATGGACTACGAGACTACTACCTTCTGCAAAACATTAATTTGGTTTGTTTTATTCTTCAGGTTCATTAATAAAATTTAAAAATAATATTCACACAAGTTATTTACATTTTTATTGTAAATGTTTGTTTTGCAACAAAACATACAGCCTAGAAGCAATATAATTTATTCAAACTTCAGAATACACAGTGTGTCATATATAGTAAGTTTGTCTCATCTGAAGAAGTTAGACACATGTGTCTTAAGGCCCTTTTCCTGGCAGACATAATCTGTATCATAATCGCATCTGTAAGAAAACCACAGGTGGTCCTGAAGAAAACTGCTTTCTATACTGGATGTATATATCTCAATAAAAGCTTATTATAAAATGAACAGGAAAAATATATATATATTTCACAGGCACACATAAAAATATGGACAAATATACACACACACACACACACACGGTGGCATTGTTTTGGCATGTTCACGTATCCTCACATCTTGTCACACACAAGAGGGAAGATATAAATTATACATGTGCGCCTGCACACACACACACACAAGTGACTGATGACTTGGTCGAGGTGATCAGAGACTGTCCGGAAAAATCCCAGTGGCTCATGTATTCTCAGGGGAATCACACAGAAGTAGCAACAAACAAACACAGCCCCTGATAATGCTCATTTAGGGTTACTACAAGCGCACACACAGCTACTGAAAAATACACACAAGTGTGAAAGGTAGCGATGTAGTGTGGTATTGTCCCTAGGGGATGATAGGATAGTACAGAATCAATAAACCCAGAGGAGGTTTGTCCGTCTGATCCTCCTCAAACAGACACTAAATACAACACAATACACTGACAAACACACACATACACACACATACTGCCTCTCTCACAGTCTCTCTCTCCAAGGACATGTAGCTGAATCCACCCACTATGAGGTTTGGATGTTATAAAACATGCTGTAGCCTTGAAGCTCAGCGCTGCCTCCTAATAACCAGCTAATCCAATCAGGTCAAGCTAAAAACAGACCAAGTTTCAGGGCAAAACTTTGATGCTTTGTCTGGCTGATTTAGACGCTCATATCACTCGATGCCTGGGAGAGAGGGCTAATGAACAGCTACTCAAACTAAGATAAATTCTTCTGTCTCCCACACTAACTCATAATGCATACATTGTAATTTATGTAATATTCTATATCATTCAAGCAAGGCAGAATCATTAACCGCACCATTACACCTAAAGATAACACGGACAGTTTGGCTCATCCACCAGCCGTTTGCCATCTGTCTCATCAAACTCTGTGAATGTGTGAGCGCGTGCACACATATGAAAATGTGCACGTTTGTTTGTGTGCATGTTTTTCATTTCATTGCTTATTAAAATGTCTTACCAATGCAAATTAAATTTCCTTTTTTTTTAAACTGGACAAAATTTAGTATTTTTTAAAGCTTTGTGTGTGTGTGTGTGTGTGTGTGTGTGTGTGTGTGTGT
>JAPMOB010248903.1:0-26905 GCA_029875015.1 Lepomis gibbosus
CAAGGTGAAAGTCATCATAGCTTGCGTAGTATAGACCCAGCTCCCAACCCAACTTTGAGAAAAGATTAACGGCGATATTTCTTTATCGCCCGATAAGAGTGTCACGTTAACACAGCACGTTAACGCCGATAACGGCCCACCACTACTCAAAATAGAAATGATTGAACTCTTTCATTTGTTGAATCTAGTACTATACTATGTATTAAACTGTGGAGAAAAGAACCCAACTTTCTACAAAATAAAAATGTCCAGAATAAATACACTTTATCTTCTCCAGCCATTGAGGTATGAAGGGTGACTCAATGCCTGACTTTTGTCACCTCCTGAATCAGCTCCTTCAGCCTTGGCTGTATATGAATACTGCTTGTCTAGCATTTTTACACAAACATGTAAAGCCAGCCAATGTGATAGTGAGGCACATTTTGGATTAATTAAGCAATTGACTGATTAATTGTTGATTTGATTTGGCAAACTAATCAACATGATTTCATTTAGGGTCCAGTCCATGTCCATTTTATGAAATATTTCACCTAAACCCATGACGTAATCTGTTACAAAACATTATTTTTATTTACTGCTTCTATTTATTTGTTGTTTGCTTCACTATCAGTACCATTTCTATATGAAATATTTGTTTTGTTTACACTGCAGAGGAAGGAGTCTTGAGTCTCCCACTGTGAGGGAGGCGGTGGGGAGAAAAAGGTGTTTTAACAGAAATAACAAAACTGTGATGAGTGTTGCTGGGTGTAGCTTATGACTGAAACACGGACCGCTACAGATTTTTTAAAAAGAAAGTCAAACAGGCACAAACTCATTAATAGATGTTGATTAACTTTGAGATTAATATGAATATTGACTTTGTGATGAATATCATGAAGTCAGTCAAATCAAGCTGTATATTTAGTTTTCTATTAATGTTGTTTTTATCAAGTTAAAATGTAATACCAAATGTATCCATTTAATGATACTTTCATTGCTAATGTCATCATTTAACCTGAAAACCCTCTAATAAGTGCAGTTGTGTGTGTCATTTTAATTTAGGTTATTAAAGCTCTTCTTGGCCAGCCAGTTTGCCTTCAGGGGATTCACTGAGTGAACATCCTTGACCGTACTTGATCATAAAGGGCATGGCTGTTTGTGTCTCACTGTAATCATTACATCACAATCAAGTCACTCAGAAACACAGGCTCTAGTTTATCACCCAATCAGCTGAAGGAAATTGTACAGTAATACATCAAGTCCTATGACTTCCAAGCCACATCCTTTCCAAGACTGTGTGAATCATAAATTGTAGATTTCAGATTTAATTTAAAAAAAATGTCCCGCCATGCCATTTGATTTTTTCAATCACTCTGATCCTTGATGTCTACACGCCCCACGATGCATTCCTCCACTAACCTTCTATGCTATCCTTCACACTAAATGGATTCAAAAACTTGTTACCCTTTGCTGAAAACCGAGTACCTGTCACACTGCCCCCTCAATACTCGTGGTTCAAGGGGTTTCAGTGTTTGCTGGGTGGTGTCTTGCATTAAAAAGCCTCGGTAGTCATTGCACTGCTGTAATAAACCCAAGCATTTAACATGCACATTTATGGTCCTCAATAACCCAGAAGTCTTAATAAAAATGAAAGCTGACATTGGCATGAAGGATCCTCCACACTAGCTGTCTTTAATGTCCAAGACGTTCCATTAAAAGGGGAGCACTTCTTCAGAAGCGGAGCTTTTATCCTGATTGCTTACAGGAAGAGAGAGAAAAAAAGAAAAGAAACCAAATGACCTTCAGTGGCTCTACAACTAGCCTTTCCCTCATGTGTGCTTTATGAATAGCAGCACTTGCGTGCACATACGCAAATCTGCATGTGTGTAGATATAAAGTTTATTTTCTTTAGGTTGTAATGGGAGTAGACAATAAATCAACTCTCTTATCTGGACGCACAATAAGATATATGTACAAATACACATGCCTGAGTCATTGGCTACTTGGTATTCTGTTCACGTGCATAGAAGCCATCTCAGGTTTTATATCGTAATGATTATTAGGAGATAGGGAAAAAGCCAAATCTGCATGTTCAATTAGTGCTTGTGCGATGCCAGATAGATAATACATGGGACTGGCTAATGTCCTTGCTTCTGAACTTCTTCAGCCGCTTTCTGTTTGAAGCCGGAGAAAAAGCAGATGGGGACAGAGATTTCCCTCTGTGGGAACACAACTGTTGCTACATTTAATAAGCCAGTCAAAAACACTCTCCTGCCGAGAGAGACTGCGCTTTTAATGACCATTCTGCTTCCAAAGTCTCAGATGTGCGGCTAGATTGCTTGCCATACAGCAGACAAGGCAGCCATCTTATTAATAGCAGTGCACCACACATGCTGCAGACCGGGGAGTATAAACCCAGAGAGGGAGAAAGGGAGAGAGACACACTGGCACATGTAAAGAAAGCGCGTGTCCCTTGCATGCTTTTACTGTCTGTGAAGGCAGGGAGACAGATGGGTGCAGTGAGGAGGAGATTAGATGGAGGAGGCAGTGCACAGACCGCGGTCTAAAAAATCCAACCCTCATGAGAGGACGTCCAGGCCAGCCTCCACGCAGGTCAGAAGCGGGGGGGAGGGCTCGGTGATGGATGTACCCTGTGACCGGAGCACTCAGCACGCCCACATGGAGACACCACCAAGGCCAGGCCAGAGGAGCAGGCAATCAAAGAGAGAGGCCGCAGGGCTAGGATGATATAGGAGGATCCAGCTTATTAAACAAGATTCAGGAGGAGCATGGAGCATCTGAAGTAAGTTGTCACTCTGCCACCAAAGGAGTCAGTTAGATGGAAAGTCTATGCACTGTAGGCAGTGATGACAGACTGTGTACAGGAAGAGTGGGAATACTGTCATTAAATACACCAGCACACCAGGGAGCTGCAGAACACTGTGTCATCACCGATTTACTTTTTCTTTTTTACCTGGGCCTTGTTATCCTGCGTCTGAGCAGCAGGTGAAGGAAAATGTTTGTGTATGAGTGTGTGCACGTGTGCGCATACTAGACATTTGGATCCTATGCTAGGCTAACACACCCTACCCGATGCTACTCCTGAATTCAAACATGCCGCATTCAATGTGACACCATGCCTCTATTTCTAGGTACCGGCAGAGGGATAAGGTGTGCATTTTTATTCATGAAGAAATAAAAAGTCAAAAAGGAGATGCATTGTTTATAATATAGTTTCCTGATTGAGATTCCATTCACATTGCAAAGTAGGAAAGTCAATCCTGACACGCAACAGTGTGCTAACATGGATAGGAAAGTATTACACAAATCCATTACTAGAGGCCAGGTGTGTTCATGCCACAGTGTATAATTCATTTGATTATAGATTTTTACTTCAATTTCCCCCGCCATGTAGATCCAGCGCACTTTGATTCCTTTTGTTGTTTACTTCGTTGCCTTAGCGACAAGACCATCCTACCAGTTTTCACTTCAACAGTTAAGATTATAGGAGAGGAGGAGGACGAGGAGAGGAGGGGTAAAGTACATCAGAGGCTGTGAAAACAGGTGCAAAAAGACATTTCTTCACTTGGATTTCCTGTCACATCCTGCAGCCCACTCCAGTCCTAAACTTTATATAATTACAACAATCTGTGCTCCGAGAGAGACTGTGTGAAATCTGATTGCCATTGGTAACATTCGCAGCAAGAGTCCCGGCGTGATAGAAGGCTTCCTGTTTCAATTTCCTAGGATCCCTCAAGTTTTACTGGCTCTTTTTTATCCCATCAGTGGGGCATACATTTCCATTCAGGGGAAAAAAACAGACCCGGTAATATCCAATTTACTAGGAGGCAGAGGAGATGGTTTCACTGGCAGTATAATAACATGCTACATGGAGCGTAGCATTATAGAGTATGAATAAAAAAGGCATTTATGGTAAAATTCAATCCAAAAGCAGTCATCATTCATTGGAGGAAATCAAGGCAATTAGTAACACTTTAATGCAAATTGGGGAACGCAAAACACATCACAAATCTCTGGCGCTTTAATGGAGACCAAAGAAGAGCAGCTCAAATGACCTCTTTCAAATGCACCTTGGTCTACTATTCAAAAATCCAAGAACAGAGACCTCACTCTGCCTAGTCACAGGAATTGTGTGTGTTAGTCTGTGTGGTGTTTGGGCGCATGCCACCTAATGGCTTTTCACAGCTGACTACAGTATAGCCTAAGACCACTCCTATATCTAATGTAATATACTTCTATGTACAGCAAAAGCTCTGTGTCACATATCCAGCCATGTGTGTCCAAAGCAGCATGTTTGTGGTTTGTTAATGTGTCCACAAGCAAGCTACGTGATCGTGGCTGAATGTAAAAAAGACTTCTCATTTGGCATATTAACACTGCATTAAAAATTGTAGAAAAATACTAACATTGTTATACAACAACACCTCAGTCCTGATGGCCTGTCATGCACGCAACACCGCTATCAATTAAAAGCTAAACAAACAGCCAGCTTTTAGACGGATGGACAAATACGTGACTGGCTGCAATAATTCCAGGTTATGGATGATGCCGTGTCCATATGGCCTTGCAGGATGCAATGCAAGTATGGAGCTTCAAGAAACTGTTCATTAACATAAGCCAAAGCACTCCCTGCAAGAACTTACCTATAAGCAGTGAGGTCTTAATCCAATGATGCATTAGAGGAGCATGAGTATTAGGGGTTGTTCATCGCATGTCCAGGTTAAGCGCACATGCTGCATTTAGTATTAAAGACATGGCCAACATCGGCAGTAAATCATCATGAAGTAGCATTAAGAGTAGGCAGCAGATAAACAACATGGCTTACAAAGTGTGCGTGTGGGTGTCAGTTAGCATGACTGTGGCTACACTAAAAGCCCTCCCTGGTACACCAGGTCCTTTTTTTATCTTGCTTGCAAAGACACATTATACCTACATGTTTATTTCTGACATAGAGAGGGAAACTAGCAAACCAGAAGAGTACGTCAAGACCCACATGTGGTCTGAAATCGGGCGTGGAGTTTCAATTTCAGGATGGGAATGAACATCACAGTCATTTAAATGCAAACACCTGCTTCTTAAAACATTTGTTATGCTGTGGAGTACAGTCGAATACATTACTCAATAACTCTCTGGCCGCATCGGCAATTTCTAATATCAAGCAGCCGACACACCAGCCGGCATGAGCTTCACAGCTGTATCACCCATACCCCCCCTTCCCTACTGTACCTTCAGAGTGGTGGGAGAGGGTAAGCAGGCTGACGCAGGAAGCGCCAATCCCAGAACCAAATACAGTGATGCGGTTGGAGTCGCCTCCGAAGAAACCGATGTTCTCGCTGATCCACCTTAAAGCCTGGATCTGGTCCAGGAGCCCGTAGTTCCCTTTAGCAGCCTGGTCACCAGTGCTGAGGAAGCCTGCAACACACATATACACACACACATTCAGAGATTTGAAACTCACCCAGAGACATCTAATTAAATGAATCGTATTGTCATACCAAAATTTGCACTTGACCAAAATGAAAAATGAGCTAGTCTGCAACTTTTACATGCAATATGTCACGGCTATTTAATGTCCATGTGCACCTGCAGCATAAAAGGTTAGCTGCAATGACTAACCACACCCAGTTTTATTTTTAGAAGAACCATCATTGGTTAAATAGGAGTGCATGTGACGGCACCTTATGGGAAATCAATGACATGTTATCCTGGTTGAACACCCATCATCAGATATATTGGGCATTGGGCATTGGTCATTTTGAATCTATGAAAACTCCACAGACATGGAGAGAAAAAGATCATGTGAAGCTTTAAATCCCTGTGCATGGACGGCAACTGCATCATACATCCTATCAGAGTTAACACCCTCCTCTGACATATTCTGATTGTCTCTCACACTCCAAACATTCACAACAGGAGCTATCCGTGCACACCTTCCCTATGTCTGTGTAATCTGCAATATGATGTCTGAGTTGGACAGAGAGTCTCTCTTGGATACATCGGAGCTCATGTTAACACACCGCCCTCTCCCAGCTACTCTCCAGGGGCTAAGCCCTGCTGAATGATGGGTAATCTAGAGTCGTGGGAGAAGATCAAAGGCAAGCAATCCCAGAACTCCCTACGGTGGACTCGGTGTCCATCAAACCCCTGAACATTTATGTGGGTGACAGCCAGAAGAAACACGTGGAAACCGAGACCCCTGTCTCTTTAGTGGCAGTGAAAAACATTTCACAAGCAGTTAATGTGTTGGTGGGTGAATTCTCGCAAGCCTCCAGCGATGGTCCTTCAGCATCTCAGCATTGTTTCTAACATCTATTTCATGGTCAGTGCCTGCATATAATGATGAGCTCTCTGTGTTTAAGTCTTGGGGGGAAAAACGAATAGTTTTGTTATCAACTATGTAAAAAAAAAAAAAGATAAAATCTGTGTGCTTTTTGATGGGTCAGCACTGCAATGCACACTATACATAAACACAGATTAGAAAGCAGCTGCTCCGGGCTCATTAGCTGTTTATTGCACGTATGTACATAAAGGATGCATGTCTGCCAATCCCTAGTTGTTGTTTTTTCTGTGAATCAGAGACTATAGAGACAACAACCTTCTGCCCCACCCCCGACAGCACACCCGCCTCGCTCAGAGTGCCTATTGGCAGCAACAAAGAGGGTGGGCAAGGGAAAGGCCAGGCCTGATCATCGATAGGAGAGAGGCGGTGGCACAGGAAGCAAAGCAGGAGACAAATGGATCAACAGATGGTCTCCTTCAGACGCATCCCTGAGGATGACAGAGCAGCAGGGCACATGCAGAGAGAGAGAGAGTGAAAGAGACAGGCAGAGGAACAGAGACGGACACAGGCAGAGAGAGGAGGACTCCAATTGAAGAGCTTTTCCTTTTCATTTTCTCTTGCGGCTCCTCCTCGCGTTCCGTCTTAACTAAAGGACAACAGCTTTTACAACCCTCTCCCGGGTGCTGTGGAGAGAGTGGAGACGTGACGCTCCCAGAATAACCCTCATTTGCGAAATGGTTCACACTTCCCCAAGTGTGTGTCAGATGGGGTTAGGAAATGTCAGGAGACTGGCACGTGAAAGGGATTCAGTGCTACTGTTCGCCTAATTGAAAAGATATAGTAAACATTATCCATTTGGCATTGTAATAGGAGGAATTACTAAACGACAAAATGCAAATCATTAGAGTTGGATCCCCAGCTGGCAGAATAAAGTGCTGCTCAATGCTCTAGTATTTTTGTGACTTTTTGTTTAGCTGCGTTGATTGCTCTGCATCTAGAAATTAAACTGGTCATTAAAATGTAGAGGTGGACTGCAATATCTTAGGCAACAAGACAGGCTGCAGGCAGGATTTAAAAATACATTTAATATAGCTGCTGGTTATGTTTTAATTGGAAAGGTGACAGAAAGTATTTTCTTTGGAAAACAATTAAGATAGCAAAGTAATTGTTTTTATGCATGGCTATTTCTATGTTTATATTTATAGCAGACCGCTGTGGTTAGGCTTGTGCTCTGGAGGTGTTCTTTTTTGTTTTATGTCCATCACCTATGCATCACCTCCGGACATTCAGTCTGCTTTGCGAGACTAAGATACATGAACTGACTGTTGAAATAATAACAAATAAGAATGTTTCCCTTTGTCTCTCGTTTGAGTTATCTACATTTCTGAACCCCCATGCTCACCAGGGATTGGGTTATAGATTTCCAGATCTAGCAGATGATCCCCGTCTCGTCAGCGCTGCGTGGGCTTCGGTAGCACATGAACCTGTTCACGGCTCACTCCTACACAGGACCTTGGGATTCTGCTGCTACTCAGTACTTCTAAACTCCTTGGTCAGGCTGGTTATGTGCTTGACTGCGCTACTCAACCTGACATTGAATTGGGATTTTAAATACAGACTAGATGTCACTTTACAATACGTATTTAATTATAAATTGCAATCACATGATATCCATCTTTGTTAGCTGCCAATTGACTTTGGCACAATCAGTATACACAAGTACAGTGCCCCAAGTCAAGTTGATTCAACAAAACATAAAATAACCATTAAACAGTTAATAGTTGCTGTTGATCTGATACTTTGAAAGTAAAGTACATAGAAATTAATTTGGACTAATTAAATTTTCGCTGTGACATTATTAATCGTGCCTGTTGTGACTTCTGTAACAAACTGTAGATTAAATGTGTTTTTTTTTTCCAATTACATCTCAATAACTGAGGCGAAGTCCAAGCCTTACACCTTCAGGCTGCACATCAATGTCAAATATGTGGTTTCTCTGAAAAAAACAGACATTGTTTTGTTTTCCAAGCACAACTGGTTCAGTGGGAAATGCTTTGTTTGGACAAAGAAAATGCCCTGAAGTTGAACTACACTGGAGAAAAAGAATCATATAACTGATCTTCATTTAAGTCCACCTTCTTAAATCATGTATTCCAAAATGTATTTATTACGATCTGTTGAGAAAACTGGTTATATAAGCATCACTTACTAAAGGTCATGCCAACAAATAACAATCCAAAAATGGAATTTAACCTGTCTACAAATCAGCAGTCCACACAGCTGGATTTACATGAGCGTCTCTTATTCACCGCAAACAAATGGCACGAGTTAATAACTATGATTCTGTACTCTTTCTCTGCATGTTAGAACTGTAATTTGTCCTGACTGATTACATGATGTGTTTTTGTTTCGTGTCTCAAAGATGTTCTCCCTTGACAGTGATGTGGTGCACTTTTGCCGTATGAAGAACTGGTATTTTCTCCTTGTGGCAGCGCAGAGTCAGAGATTCAGTCGCAGTGGCGACCGTGGTCTGGTCGCAGCTAGGTCAGGTCTCACCTGTCACCTTGCATCGTCCTTGCTGGAGAAAACACAACATGTATGTAGTACTGCTCCCTCTACGAGGAACTTACCCACCCTCGTCACCTTAACAAGACCAGAGGGTCAGTTAATGTATACAGCATGACAGCGTCCCCTCTCTGCAGTGTTTGAGCTTCAGCCACCGTGCCAGAAGCAATACATGAGCAGCAGACACTGATGTTCAGAGAAAGGGAGATCACTGCTCAAATCTAGCACCTTTGGAACTCCACACATTTTCACATACCAGCCACGATCATTGCATCACCTGGATATGAGTTAAAACTGAGTTTATTTTTGAAAAAAATCCATCGGCAAGCGTGATGCCACAAAAATGCATTTTGCGGCACGACCGTATTTTATCAATCAGCACGTGACACTATCTCAGTCTAAAGCGAGCGTCCCTGTTTCCCAGAGTCGCGGCAATGATTTCCTTTAGCCATGCCTCTCAGGATCGATATTGCCCTATTGATTATGATTTAAATGTCTGTTTCCTATATGGTGGGCTATAACTCAGAGTGTAGTGGAAAGAGGTGATGATAATGATCGCTCCAACTCCAGACATCTCTCTTAGCTTGGCCTCTCAGATAATGGAATGTGTGTAAAGTAATGGCAGAGGGTGAGAAGGGGGCGAGGAAGGGTGAGGGGGAGGGCAAAAGCTTGTTATTGAGCTGAAGAGCGAGCTTAGGAACAGATGGAGGGAATGGATAGGGAGGTGTAGAGGAAAAGAGTGGAGGAGGAGGAGGATGGGAACAGCAGTGACGTAACTGAGGGAAAGTGTTTTGGCTTTCTGCTAGATTCATTCTGGCTTTTAATTCGCCTTTCCCCTGTTTCTTTCTCCCTCTCATCCTCTCCCTCTTTGGGGGTGCCGGTTAACAAGGCCGTCTGTGTCCAAAATCTCCTTTAGTAGCACCCCCCCTTCTCCCTCTTGCCCTCTCCCTCTATCTTTTCTCCCCCCTTCTCTTCTCTGGGGAAATAAAGGCCCACACAGTCGCAGCCTTGACAGCCTCCCCTAAGAATCCCCTACTACAAAAGAGCTCCAACTTCCCCCCAGCCAGGCCTGGCCTGAATGGGAGCCTCTGGGGTGTGGATGAGAAGCAGAGGAGGGAAGAGGCCACCCTCCGCACAGCCACATAAAGGGCCTGTGTGTTGGGCTCACGATGAGCAAGGGACATACCCAGCGGTCCATCCTCCACGCAGGGAGTCATTCCCACAAGATTTTTCCTCCTCTTTTTTGGGGGGAGATTTCAGGGGGGGAGCAGGAGGGGGGCGTGGGCTTGAATGAAGGTGATTGCCACTTGGATCAGTGTACAGCTCCTGTTTACAGCTCACTGCCCAATAGCATGGCTGGAGCGCAGTCTGATCTAAGAGCAGGAAAGCGAGAGGGATAGAGAAACAGAGAGAGAAAGAAAGAGAGAAGGGCAGGCGAGCACAAGAAAGCCTCTTTATGGCAGCCTGAACACTGAAGGCCATTTACCTAACACCACATCCTTGTTTCCGGTGGAAGAGAAAATAATGGCTTGTGGGGAAAAAAGAACATACTTTTTGATTGTTGCCCCTGCAAATTGTTAGCTCCATATGAATGAATACAACATGATAGCAGAATCAAACTAGAAAATGGTGAAAAAGAATTTATGTATGAGCACCTGATTCCTGCTGGCCTCATTATGAATCAATAATTAAAGGAAATATCAGACAGCCTTGAATGGCAACAAAGTCATCTGATGTTTCGGGGCCTGCCCCTCGACACTCGGTGAGTTCAAACTGAATGATACACTAAACTGCAGGGCTTTGCTGAAAATGTGAACGGGCTGATCAGAAACCTTAAGCTTTAATATTAGTCTCACTGGCACACAACGACACAGACAGATGCAGCGTGTGAAGCGTGAACCAACACTGCAACTGTACCTGAAAGGTGGCTGGGTAGTGTGATGCACGATGCTGAAGAGAGAGCACCATGCATACTGTGCCGTTGTATACAGACTGAGCCACTCAGATGGAAAATGTGGTTTGTGTGCAACAAAGCACTGCAAAAAAAAAAGAAAAAAAGAACCAACCAAATGTCAAGAGGGAAAATCTGTGCCGCACAAACACCAAAGCTCATCTGACACATATCTGAGCCTCTAAAACCCAGATCTCTTACAGACAGACAAGGGCCTGTTACAGCTGACAGGGATGAAAACCAGACACTGTAAGTCAGCGCTGGTGGTGCACGTGACAGCTGTTGGTCGTCCTGCATGTGACTTGGGGGCTGCTTAATCTGATTGTGTGATGTGTCCCAGTGGTCAGGCGACACTATTCAAGGGCTCTGGTGAACAGCAGCCCTGGCAGCAACTACAAATGAGCAGTTTGCATATGTATGACCCCTGGCATCTGAATGCCACTCAATCAATCACACATCGGCTATAGTGGCTGTCGGCGTTTAGTTTAGTTGCTCCCCTGTGCTTCCCTCCCACCACCGCCTCTCCCTTTGCTCGGTCTCCCTGTCATGTTTTCTGTCTTCCTCTCCTCACAGTTTCTTCCTCTGTTCTTCGTCTACCCCCCCCCACACACACACACCTCCAACTACCTTTCACAGTCTTTTTTCTCTGTATCTCTCAACATCTTTCCTTTCAGTGAACAGCACAGGCAGTGGATTTTCAAAGACAGCGAAATGCTTTTACATTAAGGAGAGCTTTGCATCTCACAGCTGGTGTGGAGGCGGGCCTGCATGCTTCCACAGAGGGAGAAGGAGAGACTGGTGTTGGAAAGTCACAACTGTGAGGTTAAGCAGTGCTTTGGTTCCACTTGGAGGAATATGCATTGTAGGGATAAATTTCATGAGCAATTTGCCTTACCTAAGTCTGATATTTAAAAAACCCAATTCCTCCAGTATACTCGCTGTCCTTTGTTCAAACAAAACAACACTGTTTGCAGGGTTCTCCGTCTCACTTTTTGGCCTGCGGCTGCACAAGTTCAAAGGCATGGTGTGAAACATGACATCAAGCCTGGGTGATGTAATTTCAGGGTGTGGTGAGAAAGTTTGGCACCTCCCAACTCCGGGAGGATGGGGCTGTGTGCAATGATGTGCTGTGATGCCACAGACGACATCAGAGCGCGGCTTATCAAAGCACATCGTCAGAGCAGAGTTGGAGAGAAAGGTCATCATTCAGAGGATCTTCAAAGCTCAACTTCTCAGGTTGGAGTAGCTCTGATAGTTGGTCATAATGAGCTTAGCTTCAGTTGACCCTCCCTCACAAGAACTTGTGAAATAAGCCCAGGCAGCCTATTCAACAGCTTTTATTCTTGATACTGTAAATCCTGTCTTCTTATATGTGTTCGTTTGTAAGAACCCTGCCAACTTTAGTTGTAAATCAACAACAGCAATTTAAATGAACATCTGTTTTCCTGAGGTTCAGCACTGTGGTGTGTGCTGTATGAGTGATGTTTTATTTGTCTTTGAAAGGGTATAATATTTTTGGCTACAAAAAGTAGTTCTGCTGCCAGTGAGGTTGTGTTCTGAATTGGAACTGGCTCCAAATTTACAAGAAGCAAGGATTTGTAAGGAAAGATGCTTTTGATTCTGTTTACCGTATACTGAAAGCAAAGCTTGGAAACGCTCCACTTTTATCTAGATTGCCGGTTATGGGTATGTAAACATACATGTACAGTGTACAATATAACACACCGTTATGAGCACTGCAAAAAGGATTGATTTGGTGATATTTTACATTTTTCGACTAATCCCTTGAAAAGACCAAAAACAGCAATGAATTGTCTGTGTAGCCCAATTCTTCTGTGCCATAGAGCTCCATTGTTGTCCAAAATTCAAATATGCATAAATGAGCCACAACACTGCACTGGATGCCATGTTCCTTATTTGTGATGAACATTTACCCTGTAGTTTATTTTATACATACACCGTCCTGGTGCCTTAAATTACAGCAAAACAGCAAAAATCCCCGGCCAAAAAGACATTTCCAACATGTACAGTTTCTAGTACAACTACAGTGCCGTTGTGCAGTTTTAAAGAAGTTATCTGGCTTTAAAAAAAAACAAAAAAAAGTACATGTTTGTGATGTTTTAAAAGATTAACATCTTCTGTGAGAATGAATTGGCTTGGGGTTGATGTCACAGACAGTATTAAGAGATACCACTAGCACATTGTCGGTTCCGCTTTTTGACTATACATACATATATATATATATATATATATATATATATATCAAGATTAATCGACAATAAAAATAATTATCGTCACAAATAGTATTTCCTGCCTTATCATTTAAGAATACAGTGTTTTATAGCGACCATTTTATGAATGAACATAATGAATTAGCTTATGCTAGTAGCATGTGCAACTCAAGTAAAATAGCAATTGCTTAACTTAACAGTTTTATTTAGTTAACTTATAACCTTACACTGGGTTTGAGAGTCTGGAAGATGTTTTGACTTAAAGTAGTTTCTGTTATCAGTTGTAGACGCATAAGGATTGATTGATTGCATTCCACATAAAATGGTTTTGCTCTATGAAAAACAGGTTACAGGTTCATTGTTGATCATGTAATGTTATAGTTTTATTTAGTTAATGTTACACTGGGTATGAGAGTCAGTGGAGTGTGTTGACTTACAGTAGTTAATAAGCTTGTCATTAATTGCATTGCATATTACATGGTTGTGCTCTGTAAGTGAAAAAGAGATTACAGAATTCCTTATTGCTATGCAGTTTTATAAGCAGTCTAGATTGAATCCAGCAGTTGATACAACATTCATTAAAACCACAAGTGACTTGAGACTTGACTTTGACTCTAGCATAAAGACTTGAGGCTTCACTTGGACTCTAGCTAAGTGACTTGTGAGCATATTTGAATAAACCTAAATATGTTAGAATGGCTGCCCATGAGTGAGTGTTGCTCCATCCCTCCCTATGTTTGTGTCTCTGTGTGTTTGATTGCAGGAGTGGAGCCAGATATATGGGAGTCAGACCAGCTGCCTGTCATCAGACAATCTATTCCGCTACTTATTACCCGTCTCCAGTTCTGCTCATCACCAGATCGTAGACAGTACTAGAGAACCCTCTCACTGGTTCTCTGGTTCCCTCTCACTCCTGTCCGGCCCCACTCCTGCCTTTCCTGGACTTTGGACCGTTAGATTTGGACTGAATTTGAACACTTGGACTTCAGATTATTGGATTGGATCGCTCAGCCCCTGGACCTGGCAGGTAGCCCCCCCGCATTGGCCTCTTCCCCTCTCTCGTCTGGTCTAGAGCCCCTTTTGGACCCCCTTTCCACCTTGACCCCCGGGCACAGTTCTTTCTTGGCACTATTCATTATTGCACAATAAACCCTGTTAAAAGTCTCGTTCTTGACTCTGTGTTCTCAATCCGCACTTTAGGTTCAAATATCCTCCGCCACATAACAAAATAAAGATGTTTTATACTTTCAAAATATTTTTGGAATATACTATTTATAAGAAAAGAATTTGAAAGAGGATTTAATAACTACTAGAACTTGAAATTAGAACCAATATCTATCTATCTATCTATCTATCTATCTATCTATCTATCTATCTATCTATCTATCTATCTATCTATCTATCTATCTATCTCTATATATATAGATATAGATATAGACATAGATATAGATATATAGGACAGTGTTAACAGTGTTAGGAACAATTAGGAAGTTTATATGTGCGCCTGATTGGGCCCTGGGCTCCAGCCATGTGTGTATGAGAGAGTAAATGGGAGGGCCATAGCACTGAGTGTGGGTGAGTGCGCAGCCACTGTGTGCATAAATGAAGAGAAGGGCTTCCAGCAGAGTTTGTGTGAGTATATTTGTTTGTTTGCGGGTGTGCTTGTGTGGAGCGGCAGTAGTGTGCAAGTGCTCGCAGTGGGGTGGGGGGGCTGTATGCAGTGCGCCGCGGTGAGGGAGGTATGGATATTAATCACCAGGAGGAGCATGGTTCTTTGGCACCGGGCGGAGATGGATGGGGTGTGAGTACAGTGATGTCACCCTGACAAATGGACCGGCCATGTTGGCTGAGACTCGCACATCGCCTCTCATTTCAATTAGTTCCTCACACAACAACCCACCTAACCCACAATCTGCAGGTTACACATGCACAAACGCATACACTTTGGCCACAAACACCTCCCCTCCGGTGCCCCAACCCATAGCACAGCCCTCTAACAAGACGCACTGATCTGTAAGAATACAGCGGAGCTACTTTAATTAATCTAACTCAATTATGACAGCACTTTTCCTTTCAATCCCAGCAGCCAGTCACTCATTACCATTCATATTATGAGCCAAGCACACTGACTAGGTCTATGGCCAGCACACTAGCCAGTGGGAACTGGCAGAGAGTCTGGGTGTGTTTATGAACTAAAGACTGGGCACTGTCTGTGTGTTTTCCCACAATATCAATTTGATGAAGTGCCGGAACGATGGCAATGTGAGCATTCACTTGGGCCAATGGTAATAGCATGCATTTACTCTCTGATGTGGAAAAAGGTATAAGATCTCTACCAGTCATCACAGTGAGCAGCAGTACTGACAAACCGCGTTCAGGTATAAAAGGCCTAACCTCCACACTAGCTGTTTATAGCCTTGATCTTAAAAGCCTGACACCACTAACTAAAGGAGCCAGAACAGATTTTGAAGTGTCTGTCACCTACAAAAAAGTGTTAAGCACTGTTTTCAAAGGTCTGATGCTACTTACTGGAGGCATCAAGCCTTGTTTCAAACTCCTGCCTGTCTTGAGTGAACTTTGACATTGTATCACTCTACTATACTGTGGACTTTCCTTCAAGAGCTCCATGTTAAAGTGCCTCTCCATCACCCTCTTACTTCTCCCACACCTTCTCGCTTTCTGCTTCCTCCCTCTCCCTTCTCTATTTGGTGTCTGGCTCTCTCTACTGCAGTCCTCCTCCTCTTCACATCAGGAGGACGGTGCAAGAGGATCACTTTGTTATAAGCTAGGGCAGGCTGGGCCATGTGAGGCTGAACAGGGCTACACAGTGCACAGTGGAGCGCTAAGTTGGGGATTTGATCAGAGCCTCCTGGGGCTCCAGCTCCAGCTCCAGCTCCAGCTTAACATCAGTGGTGGGTATCTCTTCATCTGCCCCTGAAAGCATCAGGAGGTTAATACCAAACCTATAGAGAGGAGTGAGAAGGAAGAGGAACCTTATTGTGGCACAGATTTAATTAGACCCCTCCCCATCTGCATTTAGCACATTAAAGCCGCTTTAAAGGGTCCTCAAAAAATGGGGAAATGAGCTAAGTTCTGTATTTGTAGATGTTGTATTTAATTATACAATCAATAGAAGGTATGTAACTGGAGTGCCACCATGGTACATGACATGGGTATATGTATGCGATGGTTATGTGGTTTGTTAACAACGCTCACAAACACTGAATACATTTGATATGTTGATATTAGCAGTTGTCTTTCTGTATAATAGAAACTGATACCGCTAGGTTTGTATATATGCAGAATTTATTACTGTCTACCTTGTGACGGTTCTTGGCTTCCTTGGATTCACATATTCCTTTGTTGATGAAACATGCCTGTTCTCTCACCCCAGGAACAGTGAGAAATGAAAAATGGATGAAAAGCTTTTGAAATAGTGTGTATGATTACCCTAACACTTCTACAATGGAGGGAGTGTGCCTGTCATGTATTGTTGCATGTAACACAAAGGGCATGCGCCATACAAAAGACACTTGTACCAATGTCCTACAAAAGATGACAATACTTGCATTATTTTCTTCCCTTTCAGTTGATTTTCAGGTCCTGTTTCCAGTAAGGGTCTCCTCATTCGAACAGCCGATTCCGTTTTCATTTCACTTTGCTGTTCTACCTTTTAATCTAGCAGCACTAAAGAACTAGTTCTAGCAACAACAAAAAGGTTAGATCTCGCTTTCTGTTTCATCTCGGCCTCCTGCGATCCTCAGGGACGTCTCTCTGTGCTCGTCTGCGCTGCTTGGCGATACTGTGCCAGGGCTCTGTTTGTTTGGCTTTCTTCCCCCTCCTCATTGGGCTGAAATCTGCCTGACAGTTCGGCAGCATGGCTCAGGCCCCACAGGAGCTGCCGTCAGATAAAATGTCACAGTGGCTTTGTTCCACACGCCCTATAGGCTGGCCAGATGCACTGTACACCTGAGAGCCTGAAGGCCAAAGCACTAGAGCGAGAGCATGGTGAAAGAGGTGATGTGCAGGTGCCTTAGCCACATTTTGTTAACTGCTTGCATTTTATCTTTGTTGACAAAATCAGATTTGATAGACAATTAGTTTAGAGTTTTTTTAACCTTAGAGCTATATGAATAAACTACACATAAATCATATATGGTTGACCAGCAGCACTAATCCAGCATCCTTCTACGTTGCGGGCAGACAAGATTGGATAAGAGCCCCGCTATCCTCACCATTACTTGACATAACAGCCTCTGAGCCTCAAACTCTAGACATCTACAGTCAAGCCTGATCCATTTTTCTCTGAACACTAGCAGCACCTGACCCAGCTCCTGTCTCTGAGCCTCAGATGACTATTCTCACTGTTTCCCTAATGAGGCTCGAGCGAAAAAGCCAACTGGTCCTCTCACAGCCGAGCACTAGGGCGGTTGCCACTGTCAGCTCCTGTTAGCTCAGCCCTCTCTGGTTCACGTTTCAGGGAGCACAAACACACTCATCCCAAAGGAGCTCATCCGTGCTCCTTCACCCACCCCGACTCCCCTCACCCCACCTCAATAAATTAATAAAAGAAGGAGCAGCTCTTGCAGGTAATTTGATTAAATACGACATCCCTGCTTTAAAGAGCGTGCTGACAAAGCAAAAATAAGATGGGACACTGTCGGAAGGAATTGTCACTGTACTCGTACATGACCCCCACCTCAGGAGCTGCACTCTCCTCCTTCTCTATCAGCTAAGCATCACCACATACTCCATTTTCCAAGGACATCTCTGAGTGTTATTAGATGAAAAATACTTTATGCTTCAGATTACTGGGCTTGTCAGTCACCTAATTTGATGCTATCCCCACCAGATATCTTCCTTTAATTGAGTTTTTTTTGCTTTATTTGATAGCAGATGTTTATGAGTTAATATGTTTGAACCTTAGCTGCACGCTGCATAAGCCTATGGGCTTATCTCGGGCACATGCTCATACTTTTCAAAACAGACGTCCTGTAAACAACAACATGAGCTCAGACATTTGTTATACACCAAGGACGTAAATAAGTGTAACCAATTTCTGCCAAATGTGCAGAGGGAATTGTATTAGCATTTTAGAAAAAATAAAATAAGCGTAACGCTAAATTCTCATGTTTTAGTTAACATGGTTACTCCGTAATTGCGATTCCATCATCGAAGAAGCTAAATCAATGTGATACTTTATTTTATTTAATACACAATGTATATTCCATTTCCCCTGGTGAACAGTCTGTGTTTATGTCATCCCCACTGTCTTCTCCTCTCCCCTCGGGCTTGAGAGGGCTGACTAGAGTTGGGAGGGATGTATCGAGCAACGACGTATGAATGGAATGACAAGCCATCTCAGTCAGAGGGGAAACCACTCATTATACAGATTGCTTTGTGGTGTTTCTGGGTAGTCGAGGCCAATGTCACCTCTCCTCAGCCTGGCCTGCGCCTGAACAGACATTGCTGCCCCCGAACGCTATCCCCAAGCTGACACACTTGGTCGTATCCTTCAGTTTGCCTAGAGGTTACAAGGGTAGATTACTGACCCAATAGCAATGCAGATAATGGGAGGCAAACAGACATGCCCTAATGGAAGGAAGGATTCTGAATCTTATTAGCAGGACATCTTGTTTTAGTCAATGCCCCAGCAACCCCTCTGGCTCTATGATAGTATCTGCAGCAGACAGCTAGCAGGTGCAGAACAGAAATAAAGCCAATTGTGTTGATCAAATCATCCCCTGTTCTACCACCCCGCATCTATTCCTTCACTTGAGTGTCCACTAACTGGCTGTGCTATGGATAATGCTGTCTAATGGCTATTAATGCTCTCTGTGGTGCTATCAAGACATATGCTGATGACAATACTTTCCCCTTGTCTTTGATAGGTTAACTACGCTGCAATAGCTCCCGTGATGGAAGACAGGTGGTTAACTGCTCTTCCTGTCTCTGGCCTAGGATAACTGGAGCAGACTGTGCGTTGCGGCTCGCTGTCAGTAACATCCCTACCTGTGGCTGAAAATGCTGCAGCCCTTCCTACCTGTAGCAGCCTGTGCAATGAGGGCAGGCTTGTACCATACTGAGCTCCTGAGTTGAGCCTTATCTTCTCCCACAGCCTGAGAATCCACGATTCTGTCCTCAGGATTGGCATGGGGAACCGCCTTGAGTGGCAGGCTCCGGCTCTAATTAAACTAGCAGAAGCATTAGTGCCGCTTGTGAGCAGCGTGAGAGTTTTCATAATTACCCGTGCAATTCATTCATTATTTTACTTAACAAGGTAGCTCAGTGGCCAAACATACAGTGGTCTAGAGGCCTAATTTGGGAGAATGCCATAAAGATATTGGATACCTGATGTTTTTGCCCTAGCAACCTGTACAGCTTCTGGATGATGAGGGATCAGGAATAATGACAGAATATTTAGTCTTATTAACTTTGAAAGTGTCTGCTGGTGATGTAGGCAAACACAGAAAAGCACTCTTGATGCAATGTCTATTAAGTTCAAATGAAATGTAAGTATGACCTTTCTAAGCTCCTTAATTCAGCTAAATTGGCTCCAGAGGAAGCTAATTTAGCCTTTTACAACATGGGGGAAAATGAGCATTAGAGCAGTGGTGACACCAGCAAATGGCACTGGAGCCCGACTTGTTTGCACAGAAATGTGTTATCTTTCAATTTCAAAAAGGTGGGACTTTCCCTGTTCTTAGAAGCCTTAAGGACTTTATTCCTCAAAACTATTTATTCTCACCCAATTGCTGGTATTACCATAATAATTTTGACCACAGTTGTATTGTTAGTAAATGTAAATGGGGTTTACATTAAAATGCAAATGCAGCACATAAAAAACATGCAGTCAGCATTTTATAATCCTGCATGAAAAATGTTACCTTAGGAAGGGCATGCATTTAGATGCCAGAACTAGGACACCAAATCATACCGGGCTGTAGTTAGAACGCTGCCTGCTCTAGCTGGGGAGATAACTGATACACAATTCATGTCTAAAATGATCAGGGCGGATGATCAAGTTAGACTGGTATGAAACAACCCCGCAAAATTACTGAGTCAGGTGATTATCTGTTTTGATGCGGCCCTTATACCACTTATGATAATTCATATCGCTACATACTCATACATAACAGCTGGATTCACTGATCACAGCCACAGCTCGAGTCATCCTGCCTTTGCCCTTTCATATTTCATGAAGAAAAATATAAAGGTGAAACATCCCTCCATTTTGTTGTTTTCAAGTGAAAACCTTGATCCAGTTCTGGTCAGCTCGACGTCTCAGTTCAGGGTATTACATAGTTCCTGCATGAGCCAGGAATAACAGTGACACGGAACTTAAAATCTGAATTCAGCTTACATGGTCTGACACTTTAACAGTTAAACTAATATGCTCTGTGTCATTGAATTTCTGCCACTCAGGAATCCATATCCATTTTAATCCCTGTCAAGCATTGTTAACTTGTTTACTGCTATATTAAGCACCCGATATGCTGCCTCAGAGAGAGGTATATAGCCTGTGGCAATTTACTTCCAATGAACGCATTAGGCCCACAGAAGTGTTACAGAAACAACAAATTAAATTACACATGTGTTCTCGTATAGTATAGTCTGAAGGCCCTGTATTTCTCTTTTCATTAAATATTTATGGAATAATGAAATCTATTTTTGTGGAAATATTACTTACATGCTGTGCTGTGCATATGTGAAATGATGGCTAAGTTTACATTAGGCTTAGCTTACTTGTAGCTGGGTTACTGCTCATGCATTTGTATTGTCACTGCTGCGTTTGCAGCACAGCTTGCTGTTGACTTAAGGACTACTGACTTTGGGAGAGCAAGATTAGAATATACAGTATAAAGTAAAAGCATGAAAATCTATGGTTGCAAGTATAAACCAGTTCAAACAAAGCAGCATGCATGGTGTTTTCAGCATAGAGATATCACATCACGAATCAGACAAAAGCCAGAGTAAAGCCTCTTGCTCACCCCTCTACAGTAGGAAATACAATAGCATTACCAGACTCGTAACTGTGTTCCAGTGACCCAGAAACACATATTTCTAATTGTTCTAGCTGGCCTCTGGGGCTTCCTTCACAAAGCTATGACCTCTTTACAATCAGACCACAGCGCACGGCCCATCAAGACCCAAAGGAGAGCCCGACTGAATACGATCCCCTCAGGCATGGGAGCTCTCCTCTAAGCAGACGACTCAAAATACAACCAGTGCAATGTCTATCTGAGAGTCATGTTTTGTGTCATGTGGTGGCACGGACGACAAGTGCTTGTACACCCGCAAACATCACATATCCAGACACACATTTGCACCTGCAAAGCAAAAGTCAAACACCCTTGGACCGCTCTATTTGTTCTCTCCATCCCCTTGAAAGTGCACCAATGACCAA
This sequence comes from Lepomis gibbosus, assembly GCA_029875015.1. NCBI lineage: Eukaryota > Metazoa > Chordata > Actinopteri > Centrarchiformes > Centrarchidae > Lepomis > Lepomis gibbosus. The sequence goes on from JAPMOB010248903.1 coordinate 21,435, forward strand.
ACGCAGGAAAGATGGAATGCATGTGCTTTTTCAACCCTTCTCCTTCCTGGACAATCTAATAACATCAGGCCGCGGTGATGCAGCAAGGTCGGCCCTGGTCCAAGGTCGCTCTCTGCTGGGTCTACGGCTGGAGGAGGTGTGTTTCGGGAGGAGGGGAGGGGAGTGGCAAGCACACAGCGAGTGAGCCCCTCTCACTACACTAAAATACATTTATAATAGAGAGTGATAAGGTCCATGCCATTTAAAATGTTGCAAGTGTGCTGTTGATAATTAGTGACCCTGGAGAACAGTCTGCTTTTTCACAGTACAGCAAGAAGCGGGTGAAGCTTGTGATGAGATCCTTGCTGATGCAGACAAAATAAACGCCACCTAAACAGCTAAGATACGAAGAATTAAGCCCTTATCAACCACGATCTTTAAAAGAAAACAGAGCCCCAACTTCTTTAGTAATGCTGTTTGGGCTTTGAAACAATAATCTCTATAGTTTGGAAAATATCATCCACTAGAGTCCTCTCTATCTGTTTTCTACGGGACATGTCAGGGGCTAATTGTTAAGAATTGAGTTATTGAGCCGTATGCCCTTCTCCAGCCCCTGAAGGACTAACACCAATACAAATAGCTTCCAAACACTATTGGAATTCAACTGGAGTGCCCCTGACTTACCCCAGCCATAATATTGTTCTAATAATTGGAGCTCACAGGGCATCAAATATCATGCCGGTTTGTTCAATTGATTCAGACAGGGTAAAGGAGGGGGAAAAAACATGCATTTGCAAATTTCCCATTTGTAATCCGAATAGCATTCCTCCGCTCTGTTTTTAATGATGGAAAATTCTGCGAGGCGAAAGCATTTTGTAATTTGTCCTCTGGCTAACTTTTATGTAATATGGTATGCAGGGCCGTCAGGGCTTTGAAAGGACTACAAACAAGTACACATGCAAACAGTATGCAACAACTAAGCCGTATCATCTGGCTCCAAGTACAAAGTTGATACTCCACCTCCCTCGCAAGTGGAAATGCCTTGATGATAGCTGCACCAAAACACTGTAATTGGATGTATGACATAATCAGGTAATTTGATAAGATTCATTTTGATAGCTTTCCGTTTAAATAGTTGAAAACGCAGAAGAGGGGTGTCAATTTGCCACATTCTGCAGCCATCGCTGCAGCACTGAAACGATGAAAGCTATATCACAGCCCATCAGTAAAGGCAGTGGATTACTTTTTGTGAGAGACTGCTGACTTGACACGCAGCAGAATGAGGTTGAGTGAAGGCAAGTGGCAGAGCCGGATGATAATGGAAATAGTTGTGATAAAGATGTAATGGATGTGGGATCGGACTAAAAAACATTCATGAATAATATCATAGGGAGCGTGTTTGACATGGATCGACTTGGTTTGATTGCACACAGACAATCCACACTTTAAAATACATCCCTGCTGACTCCTTTTGCACACGCTGCTCTTATCACCTGGGAACAGGACGGAGGCAGCGTCCTATCAAACAGTTGTCGTTCACAAGTGTTTGAACATGTTTTAAAGCATTTCAAGTGCAAACGGAGTTTAATTAGAATGGCTGCTGATTAACACTGCTGCGGATAAAGACAGAGGGTCCAAAGAATATCAACAGTGCCTTGGCCACAGTGTGTGTGTGCCTCTTGTCTGGCTGGGCTCTCAACATCAAAGTTTAAAAAATGGAACAAATAGTGTTGTATGAAAGAAACTGTGACCATACAGAAGAGATGAGACTAATCAATAATACGAAAAATGTGTAGTTGATGGTTCAGTTTGTTTGCCCTTTTGTATTCTTTTCAAAGCATGGTACAATGCTGCGCCGAAGCCAATCCATGTGGGTGTGTATATAGTGGTAAAGAGGGATATGTGTGTCAGTAAGATAAAGTAGAGTTGAGCATGTTTTTCAGCTGGTGTGCGGCTGTAGGTATAGGAGGTGGTTGGAACCGGCTAGAGACACACACCAATTTTGTATTCCATGTGTTTGTGTTCTTAATAATTCTTTGTTGGTTTCTCACAGCAGCAGCTAAGTGCTATAATTGGGGAGTGTAAATGTGCTAACTAGCTCTGCATCCCTCCTCTATGCTCCCCACTATACAATATACCCAAAGGAAAGCGTGAATAATAAAGACTTCAAATGACAGGCACGCAGCAGGGTTAATGATAAAGGTCAACTTGCCGGCATGCAGCCAGTGAGTGTAAAGGACAAGTGGCATGGGGGCACAACTCGCATGGGCTCCTGGCCAATATATGGGAGCAGGACCCCACAATTCTCAAGAACCAGATGAGAGCTGCTACTCTGCAGCGTCCGCTCCCTGAGCAGCTGCCATGTGCTCAACACTTCACTGATGCTTTTATTAGCCTGCTACGTCGTGTTAGTGATGACAGAAACTAATACAGTTTGATATGGGAAAACACAGCAAGGCTCATATCTGTGTAAACAAACCAGGACCAGACAAGACTTCGGAATATGAGTGTAGGCATCTTTTGCTAGTGAGGTTGTGGATTTTCAGTACGACATCCGCACTGCAGAAGAGAAGCAGGATATTCAAGTGCAGCGACTGTGCTATTGAAAAACACCACCGAATGAGACAGAGACGGCGCTCTAGAGGCCCAGCATCCATTTGACTGGCAGCTCCACAGAGAGAATGTCAGCCAACACCTGAAGCCACGCAACTCCAACAAGACATTCAGGATTTATCAACACATTTCACTGCTATTATTCATGAGAAAACTGGCATTCTGTAGCTCCTGATGCTCACATCAGTCCCTCATGATATTTACAAGAATCCCTTGAACTTCTTTTGCCTGCTAGGAACAAAGCCTCTTCTGTGCTGTGGACTAATCTCAATTAAGCCCTGCTGCTGATTAAGTACCTTGTGCACAGTTTTTGAAAATTAGTATAGAATGGTCACTGTAAAAAAAGAAAAGCTGAATACAACAGCATTAGGCCTGAATGAAATAATTTTCTATCCCTGTCTTTTTCTTTTCCATTAAAAGTGCTTTACACATCTGTAACTCACCATTTGAAATAGCTTTGGACATTTGTCTTCATTCACAATTGAATATCTGGTTGCATATGTATTATTTCCCTTTAATAACCCTTTAAGCTTTTGCTGGAGAATCAAACCTTTGAAAAACACATTTAATCCTCTGATAAATATAACAAATTAAATTTAAAAAATAATAACATGTGCAACATGTGTGCAGTATCAATAGTTTTTTGCAGAAAGGAAAATTTCTATTTTATTACAAGGTGTGTCTTGACTTGATGCACAATGCTCACACTAAGGCCATGTGCATTCAAATGCTTCCTTAGTTTAACTTGACTCCTTTTGCATGTTATGAGGGCATTTTAATTTATTTCCCTCCTTTAATCCAGGTTATTTACACGAGAACCATGTCATACTTACTCTATGATTATAAAATTTTAAATTAATTGTTAGATGTAAACCATCTGCACCACTTCCCTTCCTCTGTACGCTGCTTTGTTCATGCTGTCATTTCATTTTCCCCCTTCAGGCCACTGTTGATACATAGCTTCCTTTTATGTTGTTGTTGTTTGCCTTCATTGGAATCAAAACAAATCAATCGTCAGCAAATACACTGATGAGAAATTTGGAATTCTGGTCACGGAGCACTAAAGGCAGGTCAGTCTGTCAGGATGAGATTCAGGCGTGTAGCTGTGAGCTGCTATCGAACTCAAGGATTTTCTAATAAGTGCTAAAAATGACACTGAAGCAGTGGTTTTTGAATAAACTATATTTAGTTTTGTTTTAAATATTTCATCATGAAATTAACAGTTCAACTCTTATGCATGATTATTCCACATTTAAAACCGAAACTTCAGCAGTATACTTCTGTCTCTCTCTCTTTCATTCTCCATATCCATAATAACCACAATTACTGTAGGTTAAACCACTGAATGTCATGACCGCTGTCCAGGGTGCTGAATCTGAGGCTGCTGTTCTGTGTTTTTCCCTGACATTCGCTCTGATGGACAGGACAGTTTGACTGATCAGCCTCATTATTCGCTTCACCTGCCATGCTCACTATATGTACGTTGTTGATCAAGATCCTAGTTGCTGAGTCTTTGGAGACCGCAAGCCCCTCAGCTCCAGTCTGTTTTGCCTCATTAAAAGAGGTTTTTAAGTATTTCAATGCCTGTCTGTGGCCACTTCAGTTCATTTTGCTTCATATACTTGTTTTTATGTATTCTTGACCAAAGAAGATAAATATTATGTTCGTTTGACGCTTAGATTAGAAGATTAGAAAATTACACGTGCAGTGTGTTTCCCGCACTCAGGTCCAGCTGAGCAACATTACACTGAGAAGATACATGTTATTATAGTATGTTATTAAAATGACTGAACTCTCAATATGTATACTAACTTGTACAAACCAAACTTCTGATGTGTTAGATGCTACATTTACATTGTGATTTAAAAGTGTAAGTAAGTAAGTAAATAAGAAGAAAATACCTTGTTTGCATTTTGGGTCATTTTTACAAGGTAATTCTGAATAGTACCAAAAGATTTGTTGTATCACTGTTCATAGTATGTGATTTTCTGTTCTTACATTTAACTTTCCCCGCTGCTCCCTTACACTTTCATACATAAGTCCTTCACTGTAGGTGGAGTCTTAACTTAAAAAAAACAACACACATTTTTTTTCAAAATACCCTTGTCACAGAGTGTTTTTATACCCTTGCAAAAAGATTTCAGATAAAGAAAGATGGTTGGTCCACAAAACCTTTGACTTTTACCAAAGTCCTTATAGGCAAGTCATGCCACTTGGCAGTCATCTTGGCAACGCCTTCTGTGCAACTATTTCGGACTAAGACCAGTCTCCTGTCTGAATGAATGGGGAGAGAGCCATAACTGCACTTTTACTGGTCACCGGGACATAAAAACTACATGACTAGAATCAGCAAGAAAATCACAAGTTTGTCAATTTTGCCTCAAAAAACGGTTTAGAAACTGTTTTTCCTGACAGGTTATACTTCTACCGTGCATGTATAGTAGACGTGACGCATGCGCAGTAGACCCCTCAAGTCAGTGGAACCACACAACTGGCTGAAATATGTTTCCCGCCTTGACTATTAAAAGAAGACAATCGGCTTTCTAGCGGGAGGGGCAGGACAACCACCATCTTTGGAGTTACGGGCTTTCCCCATAGAGTTGTACTGAGTATTCTTAAAGCATGTCTCCTCTATATAACGTCTCTGCTTTTACCCAGTCAACATTGGTCTCTTTTAACCATGAGATGAGTTCCATCTTCCCTAACATTTACTAGTACATTTAATTGTCTAAAGATAACCATACCACAATCTGTCCGTAACCCTAATTTAGCAGTTTAGTGTGGCTTTTTTGAATGGGGCATTAAAACGCTCAAAGGGATTCTGTGTTTCTCTCCACATTGCCGCAAAAAAAAGACTAATCAGGCTGACATGATCATGC
>JAPMOB010248904.1:0-15903 GCA_029875015.1 Lepomis gibbosus
AAATTTAAAGTAGCTTAGATGTAACTAAGCTACTTTTGCTACGTTTCTGTAGCTTAGCTTTTATTTCTGTAGCATTTAATGTAGAGTAGCTAGTAGCTTAGCTCTCTACATTTTCCAAGTAGCTTGCCTAACACTGCGTAAAAGCTATGAATGAAATGCTTTTGCAGTTCATAGATGTAGACAGAGTTTCTATTTCGAAACAGTCATTTTTGATGGTGCAGTGTTTCATTTCAAATATTACTGAGCAATGACAGATGAGTCACTGCCCATCTTCTGTTATAAGAAACCCACCTACGTCGCTAAGTTCTTCTTTTAGCACTTCTTTATGATCCTTACAGAGTCCAAAAGAAAGCATGTCATATAGGCTTGGGCGGTATTGCTGTATACCAGGGTATGACTTTCAATACCATCAAAAACCCAGATGCTCATGCTCTATTGAATGGATATATTTAGAGCTGAAACGATTAGTCAATTAATCAATTAGTCAATCAGAAGAAAATTACTTGACAACTATTTTGATAATCGATTAGTCATTTATCTAAAAAAAAAAAAGTAATTTTTCAAAGCAAAAACGTGAAACATTGCTGGTTTCTTCTTAAATGTAAGGATCTCCTGCTATTCTTTGTTATTTATGATAATAAATGAAGAGTCTTTGGGTTTTGGACTGTTGGTTGGACAAAAGAAGCTCTGATCTTAAGATGTCACTCTTGGCTCTGGAAAATTGTGACATATTTTTCATTATTTCTTGACATCTTACAGACTAAACGATTACTCGATTAATCGCAAAAAGAGTTGGCGGATTAGTCGATAATGAAACTAATTGTTAGTTTCAGCCCTAGATGTATTTTAGTGTAAGCCTTCAGCATAGGCGAGCGGCAACACGTGAATTTACATTAAGGCAACGCGACTCCACTCTCTCGACTGTTCCCACCCAAACAACTAGCCACCCACCCTCCGCTGTTTTACACAAATACGTCACGTACCATACATATCCCGGTAAAATTTCAGGAAGGTATAAACGAAAAAATAAATGCTGCCCAAGCCTAATGTCATGTTGTTATTTAAAAGATACCCTTCCCCGAAAGAGAAGAATACTAAAGAGTAAACTGCCCACTCCTTTAAAAGCAGGTTTGTTTTAACACAACAAAGTTGCCAGGAGGCACCGAGTGCCTTAGCTCTGCCTGGCTGGACAATGTCAACTGTGAACGGTCCACACTGATACTTTTTAATCAGTGGTGTTGTATTTACACAGGGCCGTAGCACTGTTTACTGTGTAACCAGGTACAACGCAGTTTGGAAATGTTAACTGATAACATACGAACTGAAATGACTAATACGCTGTCACCAAGAAGGTGTGGCATAGAGGGAGGAAAAGAGGTGAGACACTCAAATGACTGAGCTTTTGTTCCCCTCACCCAGAGAAGTCGGTGGACAGTATTCCATAATTAAAGATGAAGACTCTGCTCACTTGGCAGGCGGTCAAGTAGCCCATAGCCGTCACCATGGAATACCTGTGTGTTGAGGAATGAACAAAACTAAATCAGACAAAGGACAATTAAGGTGCTCCAGTCACAGATTCAATACCTGTACATATTACCTGCAACTCTTTATATATATATATTGCCAAGTAGGGCTGCCACTCTTGGTTAATTAAGAAATGTCTTTTACTATATGATCTTATGTTGATAAAGCCATAAGTCGTAGGAGATTACATGCTGGAATTTGTATCACATTGGCAGGATTTGCTAAATACATAGACGCACAGCTTTGCGTCTTTGCCTTTTCGCCGCAGAGATTTGAGGGAACATCTAGAATGACTGATTGGATAGTTTGTGTTTGTGGAAATAGTGCTGTTTTCTCTGCACAGTCTTGTATCTGCATGCAGATGGCCTTCGGTTAGCTCAGTATATGGACGTCTACTGTATTTGACCGAATAACAATTTATTAAAGAATTTAATACTTAGCTTAATGCCATCTAAACATAATTTTACTTTTTCATTTGAAAATCTTTTTGGTGTGCATATCAGAAATGGGTCAGAACTAATAATAAACTTTATTTGTTCACAGTGAAAGCAATGGATTTAAAAATATGTAACCAGCAGAATGCCTTTAAATTAGACTAACAATCGGTTAGAGGGGGTCTGTATCCTGATGTATGAGAGGAGCTGCTACTATGAAAAGTCATAAATACAAACATTATAACATAACAGAATGTTTAAATGGTAGTGCCCTAGAGTTTCCAGGGTGATAAGGAGGTGTGTATTTGTGGTATGAATGTTACCTATTATGTAACTTGGCTTCAACTTGTATAGAACAGTAGCTACATGACACAAAACTATATGACATCCAAGACCCAAGCTGTTTCACACACCACACATGAAGAGGCATTTACTTATACTCACAAAGCTATTCACAAGGCTGCAAAGACAGAAATAGGCATTTGAAACACACACACACACACACACACACACACACACACACACACACACAGTCTGATTATCTCCATTGATATAAAAGACTGGTCTGGCTGGCATGTCTGGCTGCCTTTCGCCTTAGGTATTGTACATTACATTTGTTTTAGTGACAGGTTTAGTTCATGTCACACATAACAGGAAATAATGGGGCAGAGTGCATCGCACTGCTGTCTGGGCTGGAATGTGTGAGGATGAGTAAATTAAGGGGTAAATTCAAAAGGGTGAGCAACAAGACATCTTTGTTGTTCAGATTTAAATGTCAAAACTGTCATCAGCATCTAGGCTAAGCCATCTTCCTAATCCACCAGACATACAGCTATGACGTAGATAGTGATCAGGGGTCAGATTCTGCTGATCTTGTCTAGACAAGTTTTACTTGAAGACAACAGTAACTACATTTGGAAAATAATCAGAATCAGAATTGGCAAGTGGGTTTACACATACAAGGAGTTTGTTTTTGGTGTATGGGTGCTTAACAATAAACAATATACATAGCAGGTAGAGATATATAAGAAAGATAAAGAGAGAGATTTGATCTGGAGATGCTGCTGTTCTGACAGTTTAGTCTGGTGAAACAACACCTGTAGCAGATTATGGAATACAACAGGACTATGGTTGTCTATAACCAAACCAACCAGGCTACCAGACAGTTATAAAAGGCAGCTGCAGAAGTTTTTACAAACAGTTGTTCACACTTTCCCTTTCCAGACACGAGGCATAAAGAATGTACTTAATTTCACCTAATATTTCAAATGTTTACATGCCCCAAAATCCAACCCATTTCAGTGCTGTAACATTTCAAAATTCATTATATAGTCCAACATTTTGCCTCCAGGGAATTGCTTTATCTCAAACTTTTATCCGTGTTTCCCTTTGAAGCATGAATACCATCACTTACCTGTGTACATTGTTGATTTCAGCTCTGATGATTATCAAGTAGCTTACTACCACCACAGTCAGGATGTGAGCTGAGTACCTGCAGAAAAGGACACACACTATCAGAAAATGTGCAACATAACTGTTATTTAAGTAATACAGTGTACTTTATTTAAAATTGAAGTGGGCTGTATGTCTGTGATATGATACAGTGTGTATCAGTGCAGCCTAGACAATGTACTGAAATGTGTTGCTGATGGATGAAATGCCACCACAAAATTTCTCCAGTGCATCTCCTTTCTGTGCACTCTTATTGTCAAGAGTCCTCCTATAATTATAAGCCTTTGGTGCTGCTAACAGCCAGCACAGGACCCGGCACACTGGGTCATGTTAGCAATCATGTTGGTAACTGAGGCAAGTTACTGACATGGTGAAGAAAAAAATTAACAGGCACAGCATCATATGAGAGACATTAAATGGAGGACCGTGTGAGCATTTCTCTGTCAGTCTCATACACTACCATCCAAAGCAGAAGATGAGAAAGGCAACGCCAAGGAGCGTGGCCACAGCGTGCCTGACCAGGGGCGTGGCATGGCTCGGACTGAGGTAGAGACGAAACCAGAAGGCAGCAATCAGGGCGAACAGCTGGCATGCCAGAAAATTCACCTGTGTGAGAGAGATAGGGATTAGGATGGGGGTTTACACAAGATCACAAATATTCAACACAATGTCATCTTTTTTGATACCTGAAAAAAAACCTCCTAATACACATATTCTACCAGCAAGGTGTAAGGTTATTTGACTTTTCTCCACTTTCATCATCCTCAGTGGTATCATAGCCTATCGATTCCAAAAGTAGTTTTGTTGTGATATGTATAAAGAAAACAAATCAAACGCGTTAAGTAGCATAATAAACTTTGCAAGTTAGTTTCTGATGCCATTTTGGGGAGATGACTAAACACCGTCGATTACCTTTGTGGAGTAACTGCACTCTCTAACATAACGACATTGTTTTTTATAAAAAAAAAACAACATAACTTGGGAAATGTAGAATGTTATTGATTCATAGGCAGATTCTCCTACCTGATCAAGAGGGAAGCCCAAGAATTCACTGACAGGCAGCAGCCACTTGGATCCAGTGGTATTATTACACGCAGAAACGTTACTATCCGCGCGCTCGCCCATCCTATGTAGTTTTGCTGTGGCGACGCCTTAATGTTCCCGGGTATCTTTGTCCTTCTTTTTCCTACTTACTATTTTCTGTGACTGAAATACATTGTTTGACCGAAAGGCTCCGTGACAAGTCAAACCAGTTCACAGTGTGTTACACCAAACATAAAACAACTCCTAGCACGCCCAACTCTCCCTCCTCTCCTCTTCTCTCCTCCTCCTCTTCTTCTTTGACCGTCAAGTGATGCATAAAAACACAAAGAGCTTTTCCGGTTATTGCTTCCAAAATAAAAGCCACTGTACTACAAACAGAAAAAATAACAATAATGTCTGTAAGCAAAAAACGCCCCCCCACAGTGTACTCGCAGACCTCCCACTATAAAAGTCAACGTTTGAATTACAATAACGTTCACATTGATTCATTCATTTAGACTTTGTATGTATATTCCTGCTTCTCAAAAGTGATTTGTGCTTTTATTTTGACAACAAACTGTAATTTAGTGACCAATATATTTAAAGAGGAACTTTGGTCAGTGGTATTTAGAACAGTTATCTAGGACATTGCAATGTGTGATATGAATATGTAACGTAATATTTAAAAAAAACAACAACAAACAAATGGAAGCCATTTCACATTACTTCCGGTGTTATTCAGGCTCTCTTTCAAGCTTGGGACAAGTTGGGACATAGACTGTATGGATGAGACCAGCGGCTATTTCCTACGTCCCTATTTAAAATCTGTGTTTTGTTTGGGACTCTGGCTGACAAAAACATATGTAGGCCTTTCAAAGACATCAACAGAATATGAACAGAGAGTGTTTGACCAGGTTATTAAAAGACTGAAGCCTAACACCTCCTGCTTTGTTAAGTTTAGGTATGAGGTAGCCCAGGTCATAATTTACAGCTGTGCGTGTTGCAGAGGGTATGAAGAAAGGTCATCTGTGAAAGGACTGAATGTTCTTGAGAGACCATGGCTGGCGGAGCTAAGAGTCATAATTAGAATAAATATCTATTCATTATTGTGGGGTGTTGCTGTGAGTCATAATTAATGTCAAGTCTTATCAGTGGCTCCCTGAGATTATACTGAGCACTTTTTGTACAGGATCCAAGGGTGACATTTAAAATAAGGCATCAGCTATGAATGTTAGTTTTTCTGATAATAAACCATTACTGTGGCATTTAATAGATTCCCATGAGTGAATTTTCTCCTCTCTTGCTTTCTTGCACCAGTCAGTGCTGAGGTCAGAGGTCAGGATCAGCTATAAAAAACAAACAGCTAGTCCATGTTGGACCTTAAGCCTCCTCAGTGGTTGTCTTTTCACCCTGTATGTCATAATACCACCAAACTCACAGTCTATTTATGGGGAGCACATACACTCTGCCCTATTAATCATGTGAGTTATTACCATGATAACAGTATGCAATATGTTATATGGCCTGAAAACAGTTCAGACCTATAATGTAAGCAGTAGTGGACAAAGTATTCAAATCATTTACTTAATAGTGGACATACTACAATGTAAAATATACTCCATTACAAATAAAATCAACAATTTAAACACTTACCTAATTAGGTTTTATCAGCGAAATATAGTTAAGTACAAGTACTTATTATGCAGAATGACCCCTTCCAGATCATTACATTATTATTATGTGATTGTTATATATGCATTAACGTTTAAACAGCATTTTAATGTTGTGGTTTTTCAAAGTGGGGATTATATAATAATTTAAGTTGTAAATTTATTACAACTATTTTATATATTATTTACATATTCGGTGTGTACAATTAACTATAGCTGTCAAATAAATGTAATGAAGTAAAAAGTACAATATTTCCCTCCGAAATGCAGTGGGGTTAAATAGATCAAATAAAGTACAAATACATCAGAATTAGAAGTAAGTACAATACTTGAATGAATGCACATAGTTACAGTCCACCACTGAATGTAAACCTTTATTGGCAAAGATACAATAATATTTGGACTATACTTACTGTGTACCTTTGGTAGGTTTTAGAATTGAATATCAGTTTTATGTAATAATAAATAATGTCAGTTTTATGCTAACTTGGGGAAGCTTCCAAATATGTGGAGATGTATGCAAAATCAGTGACACATCTTAACATTTTAATGATGCTTTTGTATTGAATGGCTGCTCTACAGTTCAGTGCAGGCTTACTCTTGCAATGTTAGAGCCATCAGGGCTAAACTGTTTGTTTGTCAAGTCCCTTTCTATTTGTTGTCAACATTATGCTGAGGGACACAGCTAAAGCTGGCTTCAAGTCCAACAATGTACAACACTGCAAATGTTTAAAAAAAATACTCCATATGAAATAAAAAAAGGAATTACATATGGGTTCCTGAAGGAGCTGTGCATAAAGCACAAATCAGAAAAATAAGCCTCATACCTATATTAATGTCTAACACTATTCAAGTTCAAATTATACGACGTAAATAGAGGAGGGCACATTTTGTATTTTACTAGATTTTTTAAGTTGTATTTATTGTTTTCACCACTTTTCACTCTACTGATAACACTGATCAGCAGTGACAGCAACCTTTTATCTTAAGGAAGATCTTGTCATACTGATGTATAAGGTATGGCAATAATATCTGATCTCTGCTGTAAACTTTAGAACAGCCAAAAACTTGTGACACAATATACTGTCTCACTTTACGCATAATAAAAAGATCAAAACTAATTTAAACTAATGTGAAATATATACAAAAATAATATAATTCTAAAAGATTATTATATGGTGAATAACTGGCCACATTTATGAAGTGCATAATCGTGTTTTTTGTTCTGTTACAGGACGCGTAATTTACCATTTCACCCTGACTCTTCAGCACACAGTCACTTGCGCCACTTAGCGACCTGTCAGGGAACACGCGAGGCGTGACAAGTGACGTCACCTGTTTACATCTGCCAATGAACACGTGGCGCACCAAATCCTGAGCTGTTATTGGTCAATATAGCAGTGATATGGGTGGGGGCTCTTCTATGAAGCACCAATCGCGTATGGCATGTAAATTCCGTTTGAAACTTTCCCGGGAAATCTGAGTTTCGCGGGAGGGCTCTTGAGCGCGTAAACCGTATCCCTTCATTCATCAGGCCGTTTCCTGAAGCCATTTCTAGACGGGGGAAACGAGAGTTGAGCTACTTTTTAATCCGTTGCATCTGCCTAAATGCACTTTCTGAAGGAAAAATACCTTACAAAAGTCGATGAATCAGACTCTCATCTTTACTTCGATCTGATTATTTTTGTGACTATTGCGGCGGATTAGCAGCCATACGGGCTTGAAAGTACAGAGACAAGAAAGGGGTTACCCCGAATACGCAAGATGAGAAGAGGGATCTCCTCGGCTCCGGACAAAGTGATTTTAGCGGGGGTTGGGGGCTCTCCTTTGGACAATAATATCATTTTAACAACTCTCTCGGATCGTTTAAACCCCGGTCAAGCCAACGCTACCTTTATCCAAATAATAACCACCCCACCGCCTTGCAACGTTACACAGACATCAAATGTGTGTTTATCTGAACCTCAGATAAACAACATTTACACAACTCCACAACAAGCTGCAGCAAACGGAGCAGGACAACGACCCGCTCTGGGGAGACCGCCGGTAATCATCTATACAGCTCGTTTGAACATTATTAGGCTTGCTACAAGTAGCTACAAACGCGACAAAATGTTAGCTTGCTAAGGCTAGCCGAGCTTGTTGTTCGGGCAGCTAACGTTAGCTGCTTAGCCAGGGCATTTCCACGACTTAACCTAGCGAGGAGGCTAACTACTACGGCTAGCTAAGTTACCCAAGTAAGATAGTTAAGTGATTTGTTGCCTATAGGGAAGCAGGCGGCGAGTTTAAGTTAGTTTTGCATGAACAGAAGCGTAGACCTGTCATCTTAATAGCATGCTATGCTAAATTCATGGTGCCTTTGAGTCAGCTTCACTCTTGCAGCCAGATGGAAATATTGGTAAGACATGAGTAACGTTAGCGGTGGCCTAGTGGCTACTGTTGTCTTAATTTTGGGGGGTTGGGGGGATTGTTGGGCTGCTTGTCTCTTAGTTAGCACATTTTTGGCTTTCTAACAAGACACGAGTGGCTGAACTTGCAAAGACGTGGGCTTTGTGCGTTGCTAAAGCTCCACTTCAGTTGTGAAACTACTCGTTAGATATTTCTCCCAGTCGTCTCTGAACATGCAAGCCAACTTGGGTGAAGCTTGAAAATGTGTTAGCAAAATGTGTTGGCTAGCAGCAGTTTTGTTTTATAACAGGACAACATTACACGTTGTCGGCCTTGACCTTAATTTTTGCACGAGTGTTGTGTCCGTTTCTTTGTAAATAAAGTGTAACGTTATGGTGCCTTTCATGCCAAGTAAAGTGAAACTCGAGTTTGTTGCTTTTGTGCTGACTGCACATTTCCTGTATTCTCAACCTGCACAAACCACATAATAGTTTCAGCAGCATTCAGAGTGTTGGTTTGTTCCTGGCTATTCATCTTTCCTTAACCAAACCAGCCTCTGTATCACAGGCTTTAGCCATGACCAGGCAGGGGGTTGGGGGAAGCTGCTTGCTGATATAAAATGGCTGACAGTTTGACTGGTAACAGAGGACATACTATCTACTTTTTCAGACTTGGGCTAGCTTAAGTAAGACGAAGTATTAAAGATCAAGTTTACTGTACTAAAATTACTCAATCTTCTGAGGGTTTATTGGCTTATCACATACAAGGAGTTTAGAGGAAAACACAGTAGTAAATCACCACCCTGGTACTGGTGTGGTGCTCAAAGACACTAAAACAGTGGATTCTTGCCAACACACAAGTTTTAAAAGGTTCACTGGATGAAGAGGCCACTCACTAGCACTTACCATAGGAAATGAACATGCCTCACCGTTTTCAAGCTACATCAGAAGAAATTGTGACAGATTAGAGGTCGACAACCTATAACACTTAAGTAGAGATGAATGGATAAAATGTTGGGTTCAATCCAAACGGGCAATAAGCTCCCAAGCATCTGTTCAGAAAGGGNGTTATATGGGTTTGTTTAATGTAGATAAAATGATTCTTGGACAGTAGGTTGGGATCTGCTTTTGGCAATATTTAAAGTGGAGTTATCCGGTCTCTGCGTACTTAACAGCGGTTTCCTTTGGTGGTACTTTGCGACTATGTGATCAAACCTAAAGGTGTGACTCATTCTTAAGCTATGTGGGTTTGTCTTGGCCAGTGAGTTCAGAAAAGGAATGACAACCAGTGTATTTGTGCCACATTGTTAGACTGGCAGTTTCTCTTTGATGCGTTGGAATTTTTTCAAAGAACTTGATCTATTTTATGGCTTGTGTGTTAAATTCCTACTACAAAGTATGCACTCTTTTTAAAAACTAAAATAAAAGACTGAAGAAGAATGTCTTAGATTCAATAATCAAAATGAACATAACACTGGAGTTTGCATAGCAAGTGCACTGTCTTCAGTTTATAAACCTTTTCATTACAACCTTTTTATTGTATTTTTTTAAAACTTTTTACATTGTATGTATGCTTGTCATGACAGACACTGGAGAGACATAAGATGAAAGTACTGATGCGTTCTGCGTCACAATCCATTTTTTGATGACGATGTCAGTCAAGTTACTGAAACACCAATATCTGCTGTTAACGGTAACCTTTTTTCCACCTAGGCAAAAAGACGGTTGGCGCTTGATGATTCCGACCACCAGTACCAGTCTGAACCTACCAGGACTCCCAGAGGCAGGGGAGGGACCGCGGCAGCCAATGGGGCAAGGCTAAAGACACCTAGAAGTAAGACGCAGAAGGCTACAGAAGCTTCCTGACATCCTGTTTGTACACGTAACCTAGAATTTTACAGCACAATGATTCAGGGTCAACCTGTGTGAGATACGGTCCACGGCAAGATTCATACACAGGAAACCGCCTCGATGCAGCTGCAAATTGGACGGTGAGATGCTCTAGACATCTGCATCAAGAGTCAAAGAGCAGCTCTCTTTTCACTCTAAGTGGACCAGTTTATCGCCCTTGAGCCGTGTAATTTTACAGTTCGTGTGATAGGCTTTCAACATTCATTCAATAATGAGTAATCTCAAAAGTACTTACATTTTCCCTTTTCATTAAACACAGCATCCAAATTCATCTGCAGGCCTTCTTAATAGAGGCTCTCAACACTCAGTCTTTTGAGGAACACATTCTGGTTTATAATTTCTAGGTATAGTAGTCTTAAAATTAATTTTGTCATGTGTATTTGTCTTAGTTAGGAGTAAAAAATAAAGCACCTGTTGTGTCATATCACAAAATACAATATTTAAAAATTTAATCTCTTAAATTTGACTGAACAAAACTGAAAAGCAGAACGTGGACATTTCTAACACTGTGCGTTACGTAAAACGTTTTTCCAGCTGGTGATCATAAAAATTCAAGCTAACCTCACCTCATTGCCTGTAGCAAAGCTTGTGATCCCCTCTTCATATAAATCACACATTCCCAGATGATTATGACTGATTGAGTCATTTGCTTCTAACATTCCCTAACAAAAAAAAATACCTTAGCAGTTTTATGTGTTCACAGCATTGTGATCATGTGCGATTAAACCTATAAATGATGTCCCGACAAAAAACGGCACACTGGTTTCCCAAAATGACAACAAAGTTATTGAATCTACATCTTTATGACACAGTCACCAAATACAGTAAGCTTCATACAGGCAGGAGTTATTGCAGAGTGGTTGTGTTGGATTTGATTAAATTATAAATTACACCTATTATTAACTTCTACTGAAACCTATGCTACAGTTACACAGCTGGCATCCTGCTTCCAAGTAAATAGTTATCAGGAAGTTTTGTTTTTATTTACCTTTTAAAAATTCCTCCACCATAGCGCCCAAGTCTCCACCGGAGAAGACTCGGTACGACACCTCCCTCGGTCTGTTAACGAAGAAGTTTGTGGACCTTCTAGCTCAGTCTTCTGACGGCGTTTTGGACCTCAACCTCGCCGCTGAAACATTACAGGTAATTTCAGATCCAAGCTGAAAAGGCTCATCAGACACTGACAAAAAGAAACAGGGAGTTGGTTGTAGAATGTTCATGTAATGAAACCCTAAAAGTACATTTATTCCATTGAGTCCTGTGATGACATTAGTGAACAGTACTAAGCTGGGGCACCAAGGAATAAAAGGGAGGGAAAGGAACATTTCTAGGGGACATCTTAAACAAAAATAGCTTTTCAAAGCATTAAAAACACTCTGGGTACTGGTGTTAGGGATTGCTCTCTGCTACAGTTGGTAATTTACACAGTTAACTGACGGGTATCCTCTACATTCAGGTACAAAAAAGGCGGCTGTATGATATCACCAATGTACTAGAAGGCATTCACCTCATCAAGAAGAAATCGAAAAACAACATTCAGTGGATGTAAGTGCTCATTCTGTGTCGCTCTGTCACTCAAATACTTGCTTTTCATCTTCTTATGTGTGTATTTTGTCTTATCTGCCGACCCAAGCGCCCACTAAAATAGACATACTGTGTGCAATTCATCCCATCATGCAAAAATTAGAGAACATTATGTGATGTATTCCAGTTCTCTTGGTTCGTCCAACTTTCTGCTGCCTCTATCTTTTCTCCCTTCATGTTTTTCATACTGGATCTCCTTCCATTTCTTTCCTCAGCTCTCAGTCCTTATTGTGACCATTTGTTCCCTGCTCAGTTTTTCTCCTCCTCTCTTGCCAGCAATATTTGTGCTTTTATTTCAACAAGCTGAATCCGCCACACACAGTTGAAAAAGAATCTTGTATTTTATCCCAAATGAATGTACATATAATAAAACAATTGATAGGTATGTCACAAAAGCATTAACTCAGGTGACTTGTGTTTGCTAGATGTTATGAATTGTTTTTTACAAGTTCAGGAAATCTTTGTGGGTTTATCTTGGGTTGGTGAAGCTGCCATGTTACATGTTATGAATGGTAACTTAATTAAAGTATTGCTTGGTCTGTAGAGCACAGGAAAGCGGGTGGCTGCATGCAGGCTGTTGCCACATCAAAGCAGGAGAATACCTGAAGGGTGCTACACTATACTCTGCCAGTTTAATTATACCCTAATTTGCTCAGCAATCACTAAGAGCACATTCAGTTTAGGAATAGCACCTTAAGCACCTGTGCTTACCACTTTAGGCCTACGAATACGTTTAGGGACAAAACATTTCCACTACCTTGACCATCATAATTGGGATTTGTAGGGTGCTTGTGCCTTACAGGGGATATTTGTAGATTAGTGAATGACGTAGGGATATTTTTGCCTGTTGAGAATTTAGTTTTCTAGTACAATCACAGTGTTTTTTTAAATCATACTATCCTCTACAATATCTGCTCACAGGGAAGATATCACTTAAGCATTAAAACCTAATCTGTGGTACACCAACTCCACTCTTTTTTCCCCCCGCCATTGTACCAAATATTTGAAAGCATGAGTAAGACAGAGAAGAGACAGTAATATAGGGGCTTGCCAAGAGCCTGGGCAAGCACTAAATTGGTTTTAATTCACTCTCATCACTCCTTTCTCACTCACAGGGGTTGTAGTCTGTTGGAGGTAGAGGGAGCACTGAGCCAGAGACAGAGACTGACGGCGGAGGTTTCTGCGCTGGGAGAAGAAGAGCAGAGGCTTGAACAACTCATCCAGAGATGCAGCCTGGATATGAGACACATGAGCGACTTGCCAGGCAACCAGAAATATCCTTTGGAACTTATTTGAGTGTTGAAATTTCTTGCAACTATGTTCTGCAGCTAAACATCATCATCATTATGGCGGTAAGAAATTGTTAGTACGCATGATCAGTGACCTACTGAATTTTAAATTGGAAAATCAGTTTTATAGACATTCCAGATCCTAAGCAGATGTGCACGGCTTCATCTTCCAGCTCCATCTTTAGTGAACAGTCGTTATGACTGTCACACGTATGCCTCATAAAGCAGATCTTTGTTTTACATTACGGTACAAATGTTAAGTAAGTCATCTCAGCAGCATGTGCAGATGCATGCAATCAGAGTTTCCAGGGTTGTTTAGTTTTAGTATGTTTAGTATTAACATGTAGTGTTATTTCTTTAACCCCTTGTTTGCCACATATGCCTATGTAACGTACCAAGACATCAAACAGCTGGGAAACCTCAGAGACCAGACTGTTATTGTTGTCAAAGCGCCCACAGACACCAAACTAGAAGTACCAGACCCTGATGAGGTATGTGTACAAGTACAGAAACACACAGGCTGTATCTGTCATCGTTGTCCTGATGAAACTTCTGCTTCTTGCTCACTTGTCATCTGACCACCTATGACTTGTTTTTCTCTTGAAGAACTTCTCTAGAACAGTTGGACATTTGGGGTAATGTTGGGCTAATGTTCTTACCCAGAGTATATTTGTATGAATAATCGAGCGTTGCGAAAGGTCTGTGACATGCTAATTATCATGTCTGAATGTAGTTTATAATAAAGTGAGACTTCTCCCTCCATCCAGTCTTTATACTAAGCAGACTAACTTCCTGTCCCAGACCTTAATCTTGTTGGATGCACATATTTTTATCAAATTCTTTGACTCAATGCAAGATGCTAAACACTTGTATTTCTCTAAATGCAGCATTTGAAAAACGAACGTGTAAACTTTAAAAAAAAGGTGCTGTGAAAGAGAATGCTGCTATTCTGTCCAGTCACCTGTTAAATAGGGGTGGGTGTAAAATTGATTCTTAATGTATTGTTGCATGAACGAATCTGAATTGATTCTAAATTGTCAAATAGATTTTCATTTGTAACATAGTGTTGACCTTATCTAAAAGGCAGAACTCTAAACTGTGGAAGTGTGGGAGCGCCTTGATAGTCTGTGGCGTGCACATAATGGAGACACAAGATGGCTGAGCGAGAAATCCGACCCTCTGCATTAAAAGCTAGCACTTGGGCTTCTATTAAATTGAAAGGAAAAGGGACCTGGGCAAGAGCCACACTCTATGCAATTTACATGAAAATATTTTGGAGACATGAAAAAACATTTTGCATGTTTTCACCCGTATGAGGAAGAAAACACCTAGTGCTACACCTAAGCTTCCACCCAACTCGGAAAGGGCGAAGTGAATTGCAACTTTTATTGCCATGGATTCAAATGCTGAGACCCAGGTCTTTTGTGCAGCGTCCCAACTCGAACAAGTGCGCTGCTACAGGCACACTTTTCATTTCCTGTTGGTTCTTTGCAATGCTGGGATATATATGTTGGCAAATGTAACTTGCCACATCACCTCCAAAGATATTGGATATAAATTCATTATGCATCATTGCAAATACTTCACTTTGTAAATACTAAATAGTCATGCAGTGTGGACAAAAGTGCAATATCTACTTCTGCATCAAATTGACGGTGTAGCCTCTGCGTAGCCCCCTACCCTATGCTGTCACCTACGGTATAGCATGACGTGCACCTCCTCAAAAATGTAACGATGCAGACCGTAAGGTATGTGATTTGTCGGCTAGGTAGCTTCGCAATGCCTCCGAGCCGACACGAAGTGCCCGCGCTTTCAAGTAACTTTTAGTAGCGGCTAAAACGGTCACAACCCAAGCGAAATGACTTGTTTCACTATCAGAATGTGATCCATTCGGTCGATAACATTTGAAAAGGCTAAACCAGCCGTACGTATACAATTTTACCCCCATTCACGTTGGCGGAGGGCTAAACCAGAAGTTGCAACATTTGTTGCTGATTTGTTTTACCAGTAATCTGGGGTGACATGTCAGTCACTAAAGCAGGCTCAAGCTGTGTAGCAAAACTTACTGCATCAATTTGCACTGAGGTACCAGTTTCTTAGGTACACCATTATATGTACAGACCCCAGTACCTTTGGTTTATATAGATTGCTAGAACATTTACAAGCTGAGGTTATGTGGAAAGGTTTTTAAAACTCTTTCAGTAGAGTGTGTCTGTCTTTCTTTGCAAGTGCAGCCCTATTTCAAATTTGTTATATATTTATTTGAACTCAGAATTTTTGTCCCCCTCTCCAGAGTTTATCCATCCACCTGACCAGCACTAAAGGTCCTATAGAGGTCCTGCTGTGCCCAGATGAGGAAAATGACCCCAGGAGTCCTGTAAAAAATGGCAACATGGATATCAATGGGAACTCGCCTTTCCTCAAAGTTCTTCAAGGTTTGTTTAAAATAGACATAGATGTTCAGCAGTTTTTTATATATATAAAGGGACTTACTTACATTTATATGTAACTTTTGGGTGCTTTTATTTATGTATTTCTACACAAGATAATAATAATAATAATAAACTTTATTTTATAGAGCGCTTTTAAAAGCAGCTTCTCAAAGCGCTGTACATAGAATAACAATCCA
>JAPMOB010248904.1:15954-26713 GCA_029875015.1 Lepomis gibbosus
ATATAAAACAATATAAAAACAATATAAAAACATCAGCAATCGAAAGCAAGTTTAAAAAAGTGTGTCTTGAGAAGAGCTTTAAAAATGGCAAGAGTCTGGGCCTGCCTGTGTTCAGGAAGAAGAGAGTTCCAGAGTAGTCGCTACCATCTTTCGTAAGCATCTTTGTACCTGTGTATGAGTTTACAGCAGGGTTTCTTCCGACTCCCTTTCTAGCAAGAGGAGCGTTTCAGCAAATGGTCCTTTGAAGCATATTGTGTTAACATACTTATTGTTGGATTGTTTACATTAAGCTTGAAGGGCACCTGAGACTGGTGGGAATGTGGTCTTTAGTTTATGATATACCGGATCTTGTCATGGACAGTATAATACAATTTTTCCTGCTTGTTGTGCTAGATGAAAAGCCTGGGGATTGACAGGATCACTAGGTGTCATGATCTGGTCTGTACCAAATTTAATGACTGACTTTGTGACATTGCTAATACTGTGGTTGTAAAACTATACAGCTTTTCAGCATGTCTGCAATGGTGGAACAGTTCTCCAGGCTTGAAAAGGCTAGCATAACTAGACTCAGTTTTGCTGATTGGCATTTTATTTTAGCTAGTATGGACAATGATGCAAATTAAGTCATATGTGCAATGCTTAGGTAAGCTGGCACTACAGTGAGATTTGTTTTAAGTCCCACAGTCCTTCCCAGTGGCCACAAAACCCCAGATGAGCTGTATGGATAACAGTTAACCTAATCTCTGTTCAATGCACAACTTGCTTGTGCACTGAACAGAGATTAGGTTAACTTAGGTACTTAATTGATGTGAAGTAATTTAACATCAAAGAAAACAAACCATCTGCGATTAGACTATGAAAGGTGTTTTTTGAAATTTGGTCTCCCCTTTTGGCCTACAAACTGTTTAGCTTTCCTTGTGCTTCCTGTGTAGAGATAATGACTAAGTGACTCCAAATTTCTTTCACAGATCCTAGCTGCACGACAACTTCTCCCAGCCCCTCCCTGCCTCCCCCTTTATCTTCCTCAGCTGTGTGCGTCACTACTCTCTCCCCCATCTCGTCCCCTTACACCAGTCTTCTCCAGCAGACGGACGACCAGATGTCTTCATCCCTGGGACCTTTTTTAAACCTTGGGCCACCTCTTCTCGACCAAGATGACTACCTTTTAGGTTTGGGAGATGACCAGGGAATCAGCGACTTGTTTGACGCCTGTGACTTTGATAAAATGCCCTCTCTCGGCCTGGATGATCTCCTGTGCAGCTAGCATTAGGTAATAGAAATTCAGACTAGGTGCATGGGAGACAGATGGAGAATCAGTGAGTGTTTTGATGCCTGTGACTGACTGTGTAGTTAGCGGAAGCCAATTCAAAATAGATTGAAAGGAAACATTGAGGGCTTTTTCGGTCCCAGTAGGACTAAATGCCATGTTCTTACATGGCATATGAGAGAAACAGTCTGATTTCACAGAAAGACATAACTGGTGATTGTGAAGATGTAACCATTACTCTTTGTCTCAGGCTATGTGGCCTCCAGTGTAGCTTGGCATTGGGGGACATCTGAACATCCTTCGCTGTCTGTTTGGTTAAGTATAAATGGGGAGGGAAAGAATATCCCCCTCTCTGTATGGGGCAAAATTCACACCTTCCCACCACCTGGCATTAACACACACGGTTTACCATAAAATCCAAGTGTAAATGCACCTGAGATGCACAGATACTTTCACCAAAAGCCATCAGTAGAATGCTCAAGAAGGGGGAAGAAGTGAACTGTGTATATGGTTTAAATCTTGACTGATCCTGCAAATCCTGGAATTGAAGGGCCCATTAATCTGCCTCTTATCAAGGAAAGGATAAGGTTGATCTGTGTGTTCCCAGTGATGCATTTTCTCGTCAGGTTTTCAAATTCATCCAGGTAACCCACTCTTGTACATACCCTAGAGTTTGAGATGTGTTAATGCCATGTGCTATGGATGAGGATATTCTGAAGAATTTGTTGTGATTGCATTCATTTACACCAATGATCTGTGATAGAAGGCATATACTGCTGACTGAGGCATTTTGTGTGTTTAAATGTAGAACAATTTAGAAATGAAAATGAATACAAAAAAAGAGGACAATTTTGGTGCACAGCATTTTCATGACTACGGTTATCTTTCAGTTAAGCAGGCTGTGCCCGCTTACACACTTGTCAGGTTGTGCTGTTTGGCCTTATAATCATAAAGTCACTAGGAACATGAGTATTTTGTGCATTTTTCAGCACTATTTAGATGTAGTGAGAGCTGCATGGAAGTTAGTATACTGTTTTGACGTGCACATGGCATAATCATCCAATTTTAAGGAAAATAATAGGAGTATATACTCTAAATGACAAGTGTACATACATGTTTTAAGTGTACAAACAATTTATAGTATGCCATATGGCTAGTAATTTAGTTTGATCCCATTGCACATGATTTGTTTCTCTCTTGTGCTATTTGCTCCATATTTAAATTGAATTTATTACGTAAAAAATTGCCAGCCTCATATTTTGTACTCAAAAATTTACACACTCTTAATGAATACAAAAACTTTCAACACAAGAACAGATAACTGTGATGTTTATCTGATAATACATTACATGACCCCTGTGCTAACAGCACAAAAATGCCTTCCTATCTACATGGGCAATGTGGGATTATGTAAAAAACAAAACCTGACATACGTGTATAAATCTGGCTTGTTAGCACATGTGATGTGCGAACCTGAATATCAACTCATACTCGTATGGTTACTTCATATTCAGGACCCAAACTTCCACTTTCTTGCTGCTTTTAGCCATCCCCTCCACCTTCATCAGCAGAAGTTGCCATTACCAAACCTCCCCTAATGCCTCACCACTTAGACTGTGTGCTGTGAAGTTATACTCTGGTTTGAGCTAATCAGAAAAATTTAACTTTGAACCACTTAGCCATGCACACTGCCTATTCAGCATATACTGAGTGGACAGTGTTGGAGATAAATTAGTCTTTTTAGGTTTAGTAAGTGTTGAATTTTAATGGCTTTTAATACTGTAAAAATGACTAATATCACGGTCACCAAAGTAACAAGGGGCCAGATAGCCATTAATTTGGGCTTCAGCTTGTAATGAAGGGGTTTTCCCTCCAGGATGTTTAAAAAAAATGAGAAAGGAAGAGGAAAAAAAAGACATGCACCTGTTTTTGAAATTGGAGCAAATTCAGTGTAACTAAGCCTTGTTTCATACCAGGCCTGGTGATAATCTTGTGTTGTTTAGGGCCACTGAATGTTCAGACAGTGGTTAATCAAGAAAAGCCAGCTAGAGGTGAATTCAGAGCTGCAGGGATGTGATTGTTTTTCTATCTGTCTAGGCATTTAAAACACCATTGCTGTTCACTTCTAATAGCTTCTTCCGTTTGATTAAATCCCTGATAATAACAAAGCGCAAACATCTTGTCTGAAACGCTGGCTTTTAGAGAAACCTGCGGCCGCAGGTAATATTGCTGCTGTTAGTTGATGTGCGCTTGAGCAAAGGCGTGTGCAGCATGTGTGAGTTATGTCAAAGATCAAGCTTGCAAAAGAGTAAGCCTGCCATGTGTAAATTGATGTACAGTTTTCTAAATTTCTCAGTGCACAAGGTACTGTAGGCTACCTCCCACTTAATGTTGGACAATAGAAATAGGGCATAGAGGTAAATGCTGTTGTGTGTATGCGTCTTTGAATTCCCTTTCATCCTAGAAATGACCCTTTTTATTATTTCGATGTGACGTTTGATATTACATTGATGTGTGCGAGATTCCACTCATAGCCTGATATAATAATGAGTATGCCTTTGCCCTTAAACAAGTCACATGCTGTTGCATCATAAATTTTAATATTGGGCTGCACATTTGATGGGTAGAAAAGCAGACAAATGTATTGCAATATATTTTTTGTTTTGTTTTTTTAAATATTTTGCATAAGTTATTTTGTTTTTTGTCTGTTTTTTTCTGTTTTTGGTAAAAATGTAGAGCATCTCTTAGACCCCCAAAAAGTAGTTAGTATAAATTTAATAATTCATGCATGCAGTCACTCATTCACAGTTAGCCTATCTGCCCTTTATTGGTCATTAGGAGACATTGCTATGTCTATATATACACCACTGAACCAGGATCAGTGACTCATGTCCTCTGCTGAAGTGTGTAGGGGGCTTTGCTTCTGTGACACTGTGTGTCCGTTTTATTTTTGGAATGTTGAGAGGGAGCCTGTAACACTTTTTCTTTCTTTTTGCATTTATGACAATTTCACTTTGATGGAGAGCATTGAGGCCTGTTGAAACGGCATTCTGACTTTGCAAACTCAAAATCCAATTGTTAGCCTCTACTTCACCCATTCAGTTAAGAAAATACATTTCTTAGTCAGCATAACTTTGGTTATTAGTGCTGCTATCATACTTGAATGAAATTTGACTTAAATGCACATAAATGCTCAGATTCAAAGAACACAATTTCCCCATAAGCATATTTATATCAGTGTATTTCATATGTATATATGGAAAAGTCAGTTTTCCCCCCATTTGGTCTCTAACCACGGTTGTGCTGTTTTCTAAGACCGTTAACATTAGTAATTATATTTTCCTCCATCAATTTCAAACGACCAGAATCTGGTCACAATATTTTATCCACTTTTACATGAAGGAAAATTGATTTTTGGAAAGATTGTACCTTTCCATGGGTTTCTAATGGAGTGGGAAAGATTTTAATTCACTGCTAAAGCTAGTGTCATTGCCAGTGAGTCTGAAAATGTATTATGGGTGACTTAAAATTACAGCTCCTTCATTTCTAATGTGTGATTCTGATGTGTGATTAGACCTTACAGAAAGTTATTAGGCTAAATGTGGTGTTAACTATTGTCAAGATTGACACAGCACTGTTTCTCCTGCTATTTTCCTATGGTTATTCTTAAGCTGTTACCAAATACAATATACTGATCCGTAAATATTGTGTAAAGGTTATGTGAAAAGTTAACTATTTGATAGGAAAGATTTGACTGTAAAATTATGATGTTGCTGCCTGTTTTGACTAATTACAGAAAAAAGAGCTGTAATATCACCTTTTTTTTTGTTGCAATTTGAACGCATGGGTGAAAGTATCACTGTGCTGTTGAATGTTGAAGTTAATGTGATAAATTTTGATGTGTGTTATTCATTTATATAAGTTTCTTTAACATCTGTTAAATGAGGAATTTCAGTTGAATTTGTTTGGGGGGAGGGATAAATGGATTCGTTTTTGTACTCTGGGTGTTTGTAATTGAAGATTTGAATAAAGGCAATATAAATATAGAAATGTTTTGTTTGTGATGTCTTT
The DNA here is from genome assembly GCA_029875015.1 of Lepomis gibbosus. Classification (NCBI taxonomy): domain Eukaryota; kingdom Metazoa; phylum Chordata; class Actinopteri; order Centrarchiformes; family Centrarchidae; genus Lepomis; species Lepomis gibbosus. Next base: position 21,293 of record JAPMOB010248904.1, read on the forward strand.
AGGGATGACTTTGCAGTATAATAGAAGGCAAGTACAAGGAAAAATCTCAATTGCTGAAAATAACAACAGTGACGTTAAAGGCTTACTTACTTAAACCAAAATACATAAAATATTAAAATGTTATGGACTGGGGTTGTACAACAGGATTATGATTTTTTTTAAACAAATTTTAGTATAACTCTTCATGGCATACTTAAACATTCACCAATACAAAGTAGTAATGAAACAGTATAAGAAAAAAAAGTTATAGCAAGACTGAAGGAGAGATAAAAATAAAAATGATCATAAGAAATAACTAGAACTGCAAGCAGTTGTAAACGGGGTCCAAGCCCCCCGGCACCATCTTTAGGCCGAACTGCACCAAATTTGAGGTGTCATCAGGGGCCTATAGGGAAAAAATCTTCCAAATTTGGTTCGAATCGGACTTGTGGTTATGGAGATATAAAATGAATGTAAGTCAATGGGATTTTTAAAAAACATTTTTAATTTGCAGTAACAGCGCCACCTATGGGCAAATTAGAGTCCACTTTGGTGATTGGAGTTGGGGGAGCATGCTGAACAATTTGGCAAAAATTTCATGTCAATGTGACTTGTGGTTATATAGGAACTAAATTTTTGGGTTAATCAGCGCCACCTAGGGTCGAGTCGCACCAAATTTTGCAGAGGCCCTCAGGAGGGCGACCCAAATTAATGGTCCAAATTTGGTGTTGATCGGCCATTCCAATCCGAAGATATGACCTCACTTCCTGTTAGTAGCGTTTTTTGCAAACATTTGTTAGCGTATAATTGCGACATTTTTTATCGGATCAAAATTCCCTCTACAAAGTTAGTAGAGCTTGGTCCAGAGATTATCCGTGCCAAGTTTGGTGGCGATCGGACTCGCGGGTTCGGAGGAGTCGATTAAAATAGGTTTTTCAGTTTTCGCGATTTAGCGCGAAAAAAGTTTAGGCGGAAATGGGCGTGGCCTATACCAGGAGATTCTGGTCATCCCCCGAACGCGTGGATATAAGGTTTTTGATAAAGGCCTTCGTAGGCGTGAGTTCCAGCAATTTGAATGTGCCAAAGTTTGGGCCTTACTTGTAGCGCCCCCTAGTGGTAGAAGTGTGCAGTAGTGGAATAAGACGAAAATGTACGGAAGAATAAAAATAAAAAAAATTAAAATCCGAGCGAAAACAATAGGGTTCCCAGCCACTTAGTGGTACTGGGAACCGTGATGCCTTACATTCACGGGTTCCCTGCCCACTTCGGGCTTGGACCGGCTTGGACCCCTAATAAAAATCCTAACGAAAACAATAGGGTTCCCAGCTCCGCTGGTACTGGGAACCGCGATGACTTGCATTCGCGGATTCCCAGCCCCACTCGGGCTTGGACCCCTAATAACAATGTGTGAGTCTTATTCCAGGAGCATAAATAAGTTCAACATAGACAAAAAAGTCTGGGCACTTTGTTTAGTCATGTAATGCAAAGACTGTACAAAAAGCTTGAGATTCTTCTTCCAACCATTTATATGGGGCTTGATCTTTAGGAATTTACATCTGTGAATAAAATACTTACCTAGCATAATCAAATTATTAATCAAAAAGTCCAGCTTCTTGTCCTTCAGGAGTACTCCAGTTTTAATCGACATCACATTCAGGGGGTTCAATAATATACCTTCTGTTTGAAGCCAGTTTTGAAATGAAAGCTAAAATTCCTGTACAGGTTTGCTTTTAAAGAAAATATACTCTACAGTTTCAGTATCCCTTTCACAAAATCCACATGAGTTGTCATTCCATTTCATTAAATTTGTTGTGCAAGAAGTTGTTAGATTGATAAATGTCATTCAAGATTTTAAACGTTACTTCTTTAGCTGTGGGTAGGATTGGGTAGGACAAGTATCGCTTCCTAATTTTCCTTGCCTCCTCCTCACTAAAGTCTTGAAGAACATATTTCTTTCTCAGCTGATTAGGGTGGTATTGTGTTGATAAAACATTTCTCAAAAACTTATTGGTAAACTGCTTGCTACATAGATTTGTGCCTTCAATACAAAGTGACCTCATTTCTGATGACCATTAGAGTACACCAAGAACTGCTGGATCATTGTTTTAAGGGGAACTGGGATGGCCTTTGTGACTTTATTGTATTCTCTGAGGCGGCAGTGAAAATTCAATTTAACACAAAAATCTTCATAATCTAAAAAATAACCAAAATTCATCCATCAAGTGGGAAACGGCCCATATTCCTTTTTCCATCCATGATCCCATAAACAGCGATCTGTTCCTAGACAGTATGTATCTGTTGTTCCACAGGGGTGTATTATGTGGAGTAAAGTTATGTTTGTATATTAGATTCCAGTACAGGAGAACTTGTTGGTGGAAGTCGGATAGTTTCGCAGGCAGCTTGCATAAGTCAAAGTCACATCGCAATAAAAAATTGACTCCTCCCTTATTGTGCAGAATATAGGAATTAAGCCATTTCAATTTCAGGACCCCGTTCATGACAAAAGTCTATGGCATTCAGACCGCCTTCCCTGACACTCTTAATCACAGTCAGCTCTCCTAATGTAGTGGCATTTATTCCTCTAGATAAAGTTGAAGTTCATACTGTTTATTAATCTAGATACTTTGTCAGGGATTTCTAATGTAAAAGATAGAAGTATAGATAACTCTTGATCAGCTTTCCATCTTAGTTAATAATACCCTTCCAAATATGGTTGATGAAGATAGATAAGTGCTAAAGTGCCACAGAATAAGGTGCTCCATTTCACACCTAGAATTTTACTGCAGATTTTCACTATGAGGCATCAAACTAACAAACAAGCCTGTATTTTGAATTATCCATATCTCACTCTTCTTAAAGGCATAACTCAAGTTATATGGTAAAAAATGATGCATTTTCCAGAGTACACGCGTGTCTAGTCTGTCCTTCCTCACCTCCCGTAGCTACGCACAAGTATGGCGGCCTGAGAGTTGTGACAACTGTTTTGATGGTGTAAATACTATTTTATTCCACTTCTAAAACAAGCCTTTCTTCGGAATTCGTCTTTATCTGAACTAAGTAACCACGTGGCCACTCAGGTAAGGGAGTTTGATTGTATCATAGGGGGTCTTCCCGTCCACAATAAGGGGCACGTGGGTAGTAGCTAGCTAATGAGGCTAGCCAAGCTAATAGCTAGCTTTCCCATGTTATTTAACTAAATGTAACTGTCAGTTGGTAGGTATCTGTCAAACTAAGCTTTTCACCGGTGTGAATGCGGTAAGGCTATAGGTGTCGGATGAAAATGAAAAAAAAAAAATATATATATATATATGAGGTGGGTAACGTTAAGTTGGGTTGATATAACATAACATAAGGTCAGTTCAAATTCAGTTAACGTTAACAGTTAACGTTAGGATGTAACAGTTATAATTAGCGCAGAATAGTTAGAAAAACAATTTAACAAGTTGTAACGTTTAGACACCAAACCGAGTAACGAATTCCATGTGATTTACATTTATTTTTATCTTCACTTTGTCTGCTTAAATCTAGCAAGCTAGTTGAAATGTACTCGTTAACGTTAACCTAACGTTATAGGTTCAACGTCTCAGTAGGTTGGTAGCTTGACCTGCTTAACTTACCCACCAATCAAGCTTTTGCTGCCTCCACTCATGTAGCTTGATAGCCTTTTTTCCCCCAGTGGCATCATTCCAATGAAAGATAAGTTCAGTTGAATAATGAAATCCCTTTTTACACTTTAGAGAAGGCCAGAAGAATAAGAATGCACAAACTGAGTGAGAGAGACAGCTGAAAAGAGAAGCTATACACCTCTTATCTGAAGTTGCTCTTAAGTAAGAAATTAAACTTTCTTTGTATATGGGATGAACTCAGTAACTCAGGAAGCTCAGTACACTTCTCCCCTTTTATTGAAAATAATGAAATTGGAAAAGTTATTGACTGTTGGTCAGACATTAGATGACATCGGCTTGGAAAACTGTGATGGGCCTTTTCAATGTTTTCTGATGTTTTATAGACCAAACGACTAATTGATTCATTGAGAAAATCATTTTATAGATTAATCAAAAACAAAAGTAGTTGTCTTCAACAAATGCTGCTCCTAGTTTGCCTCGTCCTGTCCAACCAATGCAATATTTGTTGCACTAGAGGTAAAAGGATGCCTCCCTCATTTCAGTGGTCCTGTCATATCATACATCATCTTATCTTATTACCCAGAGTTTTTACAGAAAAGAAGTGACAAACTAAGCTTTTCACATCAATGAAGATGTGATATTTACACTTTTTATGTAATTAGGCTAATAATTATTATAACTATTATTATTTTTTATTTGTTATTTTGTTAGATTACAAAGCTTTTTGTAATAACAAGGTGCATTTGGGAAATCATGGTTTTAAACATTCATTTAGTAATCAGCGTGTGCTACTCACAGGGTCTTATGGAACACTCACAGGTCTCAACTGTGTCAGAGACGGTCTCTAGAAAAATGCTGTGTTGATCAAGACTGTGTTTTTATTGTCTGATTTTTAGACCACCATGCCATCCGCCTGTGACTCTCTGATTGACGACATTGAAGACATGGTGTCTTCTAGCGACCCAACTCCTCATGAAAGACAGTCTGCTAGAAAGAGTATCATACCGAGGTCCAGGAAGAAACCAGAGCTGCTGAGCAACGAGGAGCTCCATGCTGACAGGTATGTCGACTGTTTAATGTAGTGGTACAGTATTTCAGGATGTGTGTTTATTGTGATCTGTAATATGTTTTATGCTGATGACGGGTAAGTAAGTTCTAAATTCCCAGTAAGTCACAAAGTAGCAACTAACAACTGATCAACTTTCCCATATTCGGACAACTGCTAGTTTTGTCTTAATTTCAAGTTTTTCAGAAAATCAAATGTATTATAATACAAATGTGGGTGTATGTTGACTGTAATTTATTTCAGTCAACATACTTCCTTATTAACACTGAATAAAATGTGAAAATTCTCTGGTTGACGTTTTTCAGTTTTATTTTTTTATTTTTCAGTCAGTTCAGTCAAAGAAGTTTTAAGTAAAACATTGCAGAACTGCATTTTTATAATTGTGCTATGTGCAGCTTGTTGTATACAAAGTTTTTGTTTGGAAAACAAGGACAGTAGCTGTGTTTGGCTCACTTGGTCCATACCAAGAAAAAATATGATTTACCTGTGCCTTTTTTTTTCTGGTCTGTTTCGTGACTTATTACAAATGAACTGAGATACGTAAACATAAAGCTGTGTGGACTGAAAGGTAATTAATCCATTGGACTGTTATGGTAACTGTCATCCTGGGCCCTGTTTCAGAAAGCGGGTTTGGTGAAAACTCTGAGTAAGTTGAGACCGAGATGAGGGAAACTCTGGGTTTTCGGTTTCAGAGAGTGAGATTTTTAGAAACATCGAAATTACGGTTAAATATGCTATTAGTTTTTTTTT